>ML380589.1:0-49633 GCA_005239525.1 Nicotiana knightiana | reverse complement strand
ATATATATATATATATATATATATATATATATATATATATTTATATATTTATGTATCTATTTTACTCTACCGAGCCGCGCTATAGTCGGCCGGGTACGGCACCTATTATGCAACCACGATCAGTTGGGTTTTATCGAGCTCCACGTGGCCGGGTACGTTTTACCGAGCCTATTACGGCCGGGTACGATATGATGATAATGTTTCCCACAGAGGAGTATGTTTTAAAAGTTTATGTATATATATATGTATGTATCACGCATTTCATGTAAGTAGCCCTCAGAGGTACCCAGATGTTAGAGGTTGTATATACTCTATCCCTGTTTACATTACTGTTCTTACTTATGATTTCCTGCCTTACATACTCAGTACTTTATTCGTACTGACGTCCTTTTTATTTGTGGATGCTGCATGTGGTGCTGCAAGTCCTGATAGACAGGTAGACGCAGCTCCCCCACCACAGTAGGCTTCCCAGTTCAGCGATTATTGGCAAGATCCTTTCTCCGGACTTTTCGCGGGCTTGGTATGCATTTTTGTTATAGATATTATGGGTATGTAGGGGCCCTGTTCCGGAAATATTGTATCACTTATGATCCTTTAGAGGCCCATAGACAAGTGTCGACTGATATATAGTTGGTATGCCTTGTTGGCTAATTTTTGCTGTATAGTTTTCATGGCAGCGTTGTAGCTCGTACCTTATATGTAGTTTCTTAGTACTCTTGTCATCCCATGTGATGTAGGTTCATGCCATTATATTTCATCGTTTATTGTTCATGATCCATATATACCATTTATATTGATCTCTTTGGCCCTTAAAGATAATAAAGAAGGTTAGATAAAATGTACATTGGTGCTCGGTAAGTATGGCCTGGGTGCTAGTCATGATCCTCCAGTTTGGGTCGTAACAAACTTGGTATCAGAGCAGGTCTGTCCTAGAGGTTTTCTATGAGCCGTGTCTAGTAGAGTCTTGATTATGGATGTATAGCGCGCCACATTTATAATTAGGAGACTACATGACATCTAGGGTTGTTACCTTCTTCCTGAATCTAGGTCGTGCGTAGAGTTGAGTCTTTAGTGTTTGTATCTAATATTAACCTTGTTTTCTTTCAGCGATGCCTTCGACAAGGAACCAAGTGATTAGTAGACGGTTTTATATAGCTGCGAGAGAGGGTACGGGTCAGGTGCCTTAAGCCAGAGCAGGATAAAGTGAGGATCAGAGTGAGATGCAGTCTCATACATCATCTACTCCGTCTCATCCAGAGGATATTAGGAGGCACCCTGAACCACCAGTTCCTCCTTCTGGCCCTACAGACCAGGATATGTGAAGTGTGGTGCAGTTATTTACTAGCTTGGTAGCTGCTCAGGCTCAGAGGCAGAATACGGGTGTTGTTGATAAACTGGATAGTACGAGAGTTCGTGATTTTATTAATTTAGAACCTCCAGCATTTAACAGATCAGATCTCAATGAGGACCCGCAGACCTTTATTGACTAGGTTCATCGTATATTGTGGGTTATGAATGCTACAAATACAGAGGGAGTAGAGTTGGCTTCTTATCAGTTACAGGATTTAGCGGTTTTCTGGAATGATAGTTGGGAGAGATCCATGGGTCTGAAGGCCCCGCTAGCTATGTGGAGGAGTTTTCTAAGGCCTTTCTTCGTTACTATTTGCTAGTTGAGATAGCACGAGCTAGAGCTGATAAGTTCTTGAACCTTAGACAAGGTAATATGAGTGTGCGAGAGTATAGTATGCAGTTTGATTCTTTAGATAAGTATGCTCCCCATATAGTGGCCGAGATTAGTGATAGGGTGCTATGTTCGTGAACTGGTTGGGACCACATCTGATAAATGAGTGCATGATAGCCTCTTCGGTGGAAGGCATGGAAATTTCCCGTATTCAGGCTTATGCCCAGACCCTATAGGATCGTAAGCGCCAGCAAAGGGCATATAGGGAGCAGGATAGGGGCCAACATAAGAGGGCGAGATTTGTAGGGTATTCTCATGACTTCAGAGGCATTGCTAGGCCCCATTCTTCGAGGAATTCGGTGCCACCTGTACCTAGTTCTCCTTCATAGTTTCAAAGGCCTCTGTATGATCGATTTACCTATTCTGGTCCAGGTCAGAGTTCGCGAGCATTAGACTCGCAATATCATAGGGATACTAGTCAGAAGAGACCCCCAACACCCCGTTGTGATCAGTGCGACAAGGCCCACTTTGACTGTGCCGTCGAGGTTCTAATGCGTGGTATTCTTGCGGACAGCCTGGCTGTTTGATGCGGGATTTTCCTAACAAAGAAGATGGTGGTATGGCTCAGCCAACTGGTTCTGTGTCTGGTTCTTCCTCATCAGTTCGACCTCCAGCACGGGGTTTTCAGCAGTCGACAGGTCGTGGTAGAAGTATAGGTGCAGTGCCGAGTTCGAGTGGTGCTCAAAATCGAACATATGCTATATTAGGTCAACATTATTTTGAGTCATCTCAGGATGTTGTTACAGTTATATTGTATGTGTTTTCTTATGATGTACATGCGTTGATTGATCTGGGATCTACATTATCATATGTTACACCCTTTGTGGCTAATAAGTTTCGCATTGAACCTAAATTGATAAGTAAACCACTTGAGGTATATACTCTTATAGGAGATTAGGTGATTGTCGTCAAACCTCGGCGAATTTATATGAATTAGAAATGGTTGATTTTGACGTGACAATGGGAATGGACTGGTTGGCCTCATGCTATGCAAATGTTGATTGTCATACGAAGATGGTTAGGTGTCAATTTCCTGATGAACCCGTCATCGAATGGAAAGGGAACATTGCTACGCCAAAAGGTAGGTTTATTTCCTAGCTTAAGGCAATGAAGATGATCTCAAAAGCTTACATTTATCATCTCGTTCACGTTAGGGATGCGGAGGCGAAGCCACCTACTCTACAATCCATCCCCGTGGTCAATGATATTCCAGATGTTTTTCCAGATGAACTCCCAGGCCTTCCTCCTGAAAGGGAGATTGAGTTTAGCATTGATGTGTTGCCTGACACTCAACCCATATCTATTCCTCCATACAGGATGGCCCCGGTAGAGTTGCAAGAGTTGAAGTCGCAGTTTAAGGACTTGTTGGATAAAAGCTTTATTAGGCCTAGCACTTTACCTTAGGCTGCGCCTGTCCTGTTCGTGCGGAAGAAAGACGGGTCGTTAAGGATGTGTATTGATTATCGGCAGTTGAATATTACTATAAAGAACAAGTACCCACTTCCAAGGATTGACGACCTATTTGGCCAACTCCAGGGTGCCAAGTATTTCTCCAAGATTAACTTACGTTCGGGGTATCATCAGGTGAGGGTTAAGGAGAAGGATATTTCAAAGATGGCCTTCCGGACAAGATATGGGCAGTTTGAGTTCTTGGTGATGTCGTTCGGGCTAACAAATGCCCCAACAACTTTTATGGATCTTATGAATACTGTATTCAGGCCCTATCTTGATGTGTTCGTGATCGTATTCATTAATTAAATTTTGGTGTATTCTGGTTATGAGGCGGAACATGCGGGCCACTAGCGGATATTATTACAGACGCTTCAGGATAGTAAGTTATATGCTAAGCTCTCCAAATGTGAATTCTGGCTGAACTCAGTAGCATTCCTTGGCTATGTGATATCTGACGATAGTATTAGTGTCGACACTCAAAAGACCGATGCAGTAAAGAATTGGCCGGGACCTACAACACCATCAGAAGGCCGCAGATTCCTGGGGCTAGCAGGATAATATAGGCGATTTGTTGAAGGGTTTTCCTCTATATCACCACCATTGACTAAGTTAACATAGAAAGCTACTAAGTTCCAGTGGTTTGATGCTTGGGAATAAAGTGTTCAGGATTTAAGAATCGATTGACATTTGCGCCAGTGCTCACTCTCCCAAAAGAAACAAAAGGTTATGTGTTATATTGGGATGCCTCAGGTATAGGTTTGGGGTGCGTGTTGATGCAACATGGGAAGGTTATTGTTTATGAATCAAGACAATTGAAGAAACATGAAAAGAATTACCCCACCCATGATTTGGAATTGGATGCAATAATATATTCTTTGAAGATTTGGCGGCACTACTTATACGGCGTCCATGTTGACATCTACAAAGATCACAAGAGTTTACAATACATCTTCAAGAAGAAGGAGTTTAATTTGAGGCAGTGTAGGTGGCTTGAATTACTGAAATATTATGATGTCGAGATATTGTACCATCCCGGTAAAGCCAATGTTATGGCAGGCGCTCTCAGTCGTAAGTCAATAAGAAGCTTAGTACACCTTGAGGTAGGTACACAGGGGTTGAGTAAAGAGCTTGATCAGCTAGCCAATATGAGAATTACATTGTTAGACTCTGATGATGGAGGGGTTACTGTACAGAATACATTATAATCATCTTTGGTAGCCGAGGTAAAAGAACGACAATATGAAGATCCTACCTTAGTGCGATTGAGAGAGAGTATTCAACAATGTAAAATTATGACTTTTGAGATCGGAGCAGATGGGGCACTGAGATACCAGGGCCAGTTATGTGTGCCTGATGTGGCAGGGTTGAGAGAGAAGATTATGATAGAGATTCATCAATCCCGATATTCCATCCATCCCGGCTCGACAAAGATGTATAATGATGTTAAGGAGCAGTATTGGTGGGATAACATGGAGAAGTCTATTGCAGAATTTGTAGCCTAGTGTCCTAATTGTCAACAAGTAAAACTCGAACATTAGAAACCTAGTGGATTGCTTCAGAATAAAGAGATTCCGACCTGGAAATGGGAGGTGATTAATATGGACTTCATTATTGGATTACCTCGCTCCTATCATAACTTTAACTCCATATGGGTGATAGTTGATCGACTTACAAAATGTGCCCATTTTCTGCCAGTTAAGACAGCTCACACAGCTGAAGATTATGCAAAGTTGTATATCAAGGATATTGTTAGGCATCATGGTGTGCCGGGATCTATTATATCAGACCGAGGAGCGCAATCTGCGGCTAACCTTTGGAGGTCTTTTCAGAAAGGTTTGGGCACACAAGTGAATCTCAACACTGCATTCCATCCACAAACTGACGGACAGACTGAACGTACCATTCAGAAACTTGAAGATATGCTATGAGCATGTGTTCTAGATTTCAAGGGGAATTGGGATGACCATCTTCCACTCATAAAATTTGCCTACAATAATAGCTACCATTCCAGTATTAAAATGGCCCCGTATGAGGGACTATACAGGAGGAGATGTAGATCACCACATAGATGGTTCGAAGGCGATAAAACAAAACTATATGGGCCATATTTGATTCACCAAGTCATTGAGAAGGTGAAACTGATACAAGAGCGGCCGAGGACAGTGCAAAGCAAGAAAAACTCTTATTATGATGTTCGACATCGTGATCTGGAGTTTGAGGTTGGTGATTGGGTTTTCATGAGGATCTCGCCGATGAAGGGTGTCATGCGTTTTAGGAAGAAGGGTAAGCTGGTCTGCGGTATATCAGTCCGTACAAAATTCTTCGGCAAATTTGACAGGTTGCTTATGAGTTAGAATTGCCATCTGAATTGGAATTTGTCCACTCGGTATTCCATGTATCTATGTTGAGGAAATGTATTGGAGACCCTTCTCGGGCCATCCCTATTAAAGATGTACAAGTTACAGAGGATCTATCATATGAAGAAGTGTCAGTTGCTATATTAGATCGACAAGTCCGCAAGCTGAGAACAAGTGATGTAGCTTCCATCAAAGTATTGTGGAGGAATAAGAACAGGGAAGAAGTTACATGGGAATAAGAAGAGGAGATGAAGTCTAAATACCTTTACTTGTTCCGGATTCAAGATAACAAGGATCCCAGGGGGACGCAGGATGCATTTGAAGATGAAATGACTCTATTAGATAAGTAGTTGATTGAGAATACTCTTCCTTAATACAAATTGGTAATATACAGATAATGTACATATCCATGGTGCTTGATATAGCCTTGTGAGACTATATGTTGGGTTTATCTACTTGCAATTTCGGCTAGTATCCATTTTATAGGGAAAACTCGGCCGGAATATTCCATTGGAATCCACGATGAGTTAGGCACCCCATAAACCCTTACATTCGAGGATGAATGTTCCTGGGGGTGGGGGGGAGAGAGGGTGTTACAACCGATATTCACGTACTTTGATTCACTCTATAAGTTAGTCGACGTAAATCTGAGATGAGATTATCTTTGAGATGATAAGAAGTTAATCATATTGGTCTTAAATGATACAAGAGTGTATAAGGGTAATTAACAAGTATTAGAAGTTAAACGAATCAAGGATGTTGTAACCCGTATTTTTGGGTAAACATAGGGCTACTTAATATTCTCAAGAGGTTGTGTTTTAAGTTATTTGAATCATATAATATTCGTACCATAAGTCTTGAAGTCAAACGACCTATGAAACAAAAGTCAACAAAAAGTGTCGCAACTTATGTTCATAATTTTATTTAAACTTTAGGTCAAATGTTACTAAGATTTTCTCCCCATTTAATTGGAATTACGGGCTGATATACTTACAAAATTGAAGATCTATGAGTCTAGTTTCCAACACATTAAACCTTTTATCCATACGACATCGGAGTACATAGGTATAGGCATTGTTGCGAGACCGCACAAGCTGCTAGGTGACAAGTAGGTGTGTCACCTACTTGGTTAAATGAGAGCCCAAAAATAGGCAATTTTGGGTCGGACAAAGAGCCCATTTAAAGGATTATATCCTGAAATATAAACCTCATTGTATATCACAAATAACCAGACCAAAACCCCGGCAAGATTCGTCCCAAAAATTATCCACAAACCCTAATTGATTTTCACTCTTTCAAGTTTTAATTGGGGTTATAACTTAGAGTTTGAAGAACCAACATAAAGGATGAGTTATTCAACAAGTAAAGTGAGTTTACTGATATCTTTCGTCCATTGTTTCTGCTGTAAGTTCATGGTAATTTGTTCTATACTTCTAAGAAGTCACGGGACAGTGATTGGAAGCCGTGAGTTTGAGTTATTCACTTGTAGCGGAATGTTTTGTATTGCTGTTGGGCTGCGTGTTTCACTACTGTTTTGTGAAGTTTTGGAGGATTAAGGGTGTGGAGAAATACCATATATATGCAGGGCGGTGGGCTGTTCGTTCATCGTAACATTTCCGGGTCGTTCGACACTACTACGGTGGTCTTCTTATGTATGAAGTGATTAGATTATGTGGACTGTTTTGGGAGGCTCAATATGATTATTATTGATGTTGTTTGGGTTGTTTGGTGATTTTTTTGACTTGTTTGAAGTCATATATATAGGGGAGGTTCAGTCCGTTTCATCGTAAAATATGTTATGGTCGATACATAATAGTTACAACGCTTAAACGATAATGATAGTGTCATTTCTCTTATTTTAGATTAAGGATTCGTGACATTTCCATAGCTTGAGGTTAGGCAGTATATATACAAGGTATGTTCGGCTATCCCTTTCCTTCTTTTGCACGACTCTGATTGTACATAATGCAATGAACGAGCTTCCAAAGATACTCTACTCTTAGAAGCTAGCAGTACTTACATTGTTTCCTTTCTTATGGAACAATTGATGTTGAGGTTGCTGCTCTTATTCTTATGTTATCAATGTTTTTTGGTACTTCCTGATTCTCATAATATTCTTGATTAAGAGTTAGTCCTTATAACGTGTACGGAGAATATCAACCTTACGTCACTCCGAAAGGTTCTGAATATGATTCGAATGAGTCCTACATGATATATATATGTATATATATATATATATGTATATATCTATTTTACTCTACCGAGCCGCGCTATAGTCGGTCAGGTACGACACCTATTGTGCAACCACTAATCAGTTGGGTTTTACCGAGCTACACATGACCAGGTACGTTTTACCGAGCCTATTACGACCGGGTACGATATGATAATGATGTTTCCCAGAGATGATTATGTTTTAGAATTTTATGTATATATATATAATATATATGTATGTATCACGCATTCCATGTCAGTAGCCCTCAAAGGTACCCAGATGTTAGAGGTTGTATATACTTTATCCCTGTTTACATTACTGTTCATACTTATGCTTTCCTGCCTTACATACTCAGTACTTTATTCGTACTAGTGTCTTTTTTATTTGTGGATGCTGCATGTGGTGCTGCAAGTCCATGATAGACAGGTAGATGCAGCTCCCCCACCACAGTAGGCTTCCCAGTTCAGCGGTTATTGGCAAGATCCTTTCTCCGGACTTGCCGTGGGCTTGGTATGCATTTTTGTTATATATATTATGGGTATGTAGGGGCCCTGTTCCGGAGATGTTGTATCACTTATGATCCTTTAGAGGCTCATAGACAGGTGTCGGCTCATGTATAGTTGGTATGCCTTGTTGGCTAATTTTTTTTGTATAGTCTTTCATGGCAACATTGTAGCTCGTACCTTATATGTGGTTTCTTAGTACTCTTGTCATCCTATGTGATGTAGGTTCATGCCATTATATTTCATCGTTTATTGTTCATGATCCATATCTACCATATATATTGATCTCTTCGGCCCTTAAAGACAATAAAGAAGGTCAGTTAAAATGTACGTTGGTGCTCGGAAAGTATGCCCTGGGTGCTAGTCATGATCCTCCAGTTTGGGTCGTGACAAACTTGATATCAGAGCAGGTCTGTCCTAGGGGTTGTCTATGAGCCGTGTCTAGTAGAGTCTTGATTATGGATATGTAGAGCGCCACATTTATAATTAGGAGACTACATGACATCTAGGGTTTTTACCTTCTTCCTGAATCTAGATCGTGCGTGGAGTTGAATCTTTAGGTTCGTATCTAATATTAACCTTGTTTTCTTTGAGCGCTGCCTTCGACTAGGAAGCAAGTGATTAGTAGACAGCTTGATATAGCTGCGAGAGAGGGTACCAGTCAGGTGCCTCAAGCCAGAGCATGCCAAAGTGAGGCTCAGAGTGAAATGTCGTCTCATACCTCATCTACTCCGTCTAATCCAGAGGATATTAGGAGGCACCCTGCACCACCAATTCCTCATTCTGTCCCTACAGACCAGGATATGCGGAGTGCGGTGCAGTTATTGACTAGCTTGGTAGCTGCTCAGGCTCAGAGGCAGAATACTGGTGCTGTTGATAAACCGCATAGTACAAGAGTTCGTGATTTTATTAATCTAGACCCTCCAGTGTTTGCCGGATCAGACCTCAAGGAAGACCCGCAAACTTTTATTTAGCAGGTTCATCGTACATTGCGGGTTATGCATGCTACAAATACAGAGGGAGTGAGTTGGCTTTTTATCAGTTACGGGATTTAGCGATTTTCTTGATTTAGCGGTTACGGGATTTAGCGGGATGGACCAAGCCAGAATCTCTCACGGTGCACGCTCACACGCCCGTCATATAGCATGTGCGTCACCTCCAAATAGCCACATCATAACGAATTCTGGGGTTTCATACCCTCAAGACCAGATTTAAGACTATTACTTACCTCAACTGCGCAGAAATCCTACTCCGAAATTTTCTTGCCTCTCCAATACGTCTCCAAATGCCCCGAATCTAGCCACAAACAGTACGAGATAATGGATATAGGCTAAAGGAATCAATTCCACAATAAAACTACTAAATGATAGTCCAAAATCCGAAATTATCTTAACACCCCCCGCCCCCGGGCCCACATCTCGAAATCTGACAAAAGTCCCAAACTAGAAAGCCCATTCACTCACAAGTATAAACATACTAAATTAATCAGAACCCAACATCATTTGGTCACCTAAATCCCCAAAATTACTCTCCAATTCTCAAGCCCTAAACCCCCAAATTTCACTTCAAAATCTCGCTTATTAGGTGGGCAAATCATTGGGAAACAAGAATTATGATCCAAAACGAGTTCAAGAAGCTTACCTCAATAATCCCCTAAAAATCTTCTCCATAATCGCCTACGTCCGATTCCACAATGTTGAAATAGGACTAAAATCGCGAATCCTTGCTTTTTAAACTTATGCCCAGGCTTTTCGCATCTGCAACGCTGAACCTGCGAAAATTCCGTCACAAGTGCGAATTCCACTTAAACTCCCAAGTTTCGCTCCTACGGCTACAAGACCGCATCTGCGCCTATCGCAGGTGCGGGGACACATGGCACCTCCGGCTAAATCTCGCACCTGCGCACAACTGCTCGCTTGTGAGGTGCGGAAAAAACTTCGCACCTGCGACTTCTACTCAACTCGTCCTTGGCTTCTTCTGCGGTCTCGTCCCCGCTTCTGCGAGATCTCACATGCGGTGCCCCCTCCGCAGGTGCGATTACACCAGTAACAACAACATTTCAGCTGCCTCTCAAATACCAAACCAAGTCTGAAAACTTCCTGAATTCCATCCGAGGCCTCCGGGACCTCAACCAAACATGCCAACAAGTCATATAAACCCAATACAAAATTAGTCGAATCTTCGAATCACTCAAAACAAAACACTGATTACACACAGATTCATGCCTAAAGAACTTCTAAACTTCCGAATTCTGCAAACGACACCGAAACCTATCAAACCACGTCAGATTGACCTCAAATTTTTTACAAAAGTCATAAATGACACCACGAACCTACTCCAATTCCTGGAAATCAAATTAGACCCTTATATCAAAATTTCCACTGCCGACCAAAATCGCTAAAATTCCAAGTTTCGCCAATTCAAGCCTAATTCTACTAATGACCTCCAAATCACATTTCGGACGCGTTCCAAAGTTCAAAATCACCTATAAGAGGTAACTGAACCATCAAAATTCAAATTCGGGGTTGTTTACACATAAGTTGACATCCTGTCGATTTTTCCAAATTAAGCTTCCAATTAAGAGACCAAATGTCTCAATCACCCCGAAATCACTCCGGACCTGAACTAACCAGCCCGGTAAGACATATAATAGTTGTAAAGCACAAAAGAAGTAGAAAATGGGGGAAACAAGGCTATAACTCTCGAAACGACCAACCAGGTCGTTACATCATCCCTCTTTTAAACAAAGGTCCTCCTCGAATGGGTCTAGAAACATACCTGGAGTCTAAAATAGGTGTGGATATATGCTCCGCATCTCCCGCATCTCCCAAGTGACCTCCTCCATGGGCTGACCTCTCCACCGCACCTTCACTAAAGGTATGTCCTTTGACCTCAACTTTTGAACCAGCTGCTCCCAAATGGTCACCCGCTCCACATCATAAGGCATATAACCATCCAACTGAACCATGATGAAATCGAAAACATGAGACGGGTCGCCGACGTACTTCCGGAGCATAGAAACAGGAAATAATGTATGCACACTCGACAAGATAGGTGGCAAGGCAAGCTTATAAGCCACTTCCTGGGTCCTCTAAATTACCTCAAAAGGCCCACTGAACCGAGGGCTCAAATTTCCCCTATTCCCAAACCTCATAACACCGTTCATGGGTGATACTTTCAGTAGAACCTTCTCCCTGACCATGTAAGACACATCATGGACCTTCCTATCAGCATAGCTCTTTTGCCTAGACTGTGTCGTGTGAAGCTGCTCCTTAATCAATTTCACCTTGTCTAATGCATCCTGGACCAAGTCTGTACCCAAAATCCTAGCCTCACCTAGCTCAAACCATCCCATAAGAGATCTACACCGCCTCCCATACAAATCCTCGTACGGAGCCATCTCAATGCTCGACCGATTACTGTTGTTGTATGCAAACTCCACGAGCGGTAGAAACTTCTCCCATGAACCCCTAAAATCAATGACACAAGCGCGTAACATGTCCTCCAACATCTGGATAGTGCGTTTGGACTGTCTGTCTGTCTGAGGGTTAAATGTTGTGCTCAACTCAATTTGAGTACCCAAGTCTCGCTGCACAGTTGTCCAAAACTGCGATGTAAATTGTGCGCCTCTGTCTAAAATGATGGAAATTGGGACACCATGAAGGCGAACAATATCTCGTATGTAAATCTCAGCCAACCGCTATGAAGAATAAGTAGTACCAACTAGAATGAAGGGCGCGGACTTGGTCAGCCGATCCACAATCACCAAAATAGCATCGAACTTCCTCGAAGTTCGTGGGAGCCCAATTACGAAATCCATGGTGATCCACTCCCACTTTCACTCTGGGATCTCTAACCTATGGCGCAAGTCACCCGGTCTCTGATGCTCATCCTCCTCCGCCAATAGTGTTTTCTCAAATCCTGGTACATCTTGGCAGTACCCGGATGGATAGAACACCGCCAACTGTGGGCCTTCCCAAGAATCAACTCCTGTAGCACATCTACATTGGGAACATATATCCAGCCTTGCATCCTCAACACCCCGTCATCACTAATAGTCACATCTTTGGCATCACCTCGCTGAACCCTATCCTGGAGAACAAGAAGATGAGGGTAATCATACTGACTCTCCTTGATACGATCATAAAAAAAAGACCAAGAGACCACACAAGCCAATACTCGACTCGGCTAAAAAATATCCAATCTGACAAACTGGCTAGCCAAGGCCTGTACATCCAACACCAATAGCCTCTCTGCGGCTAGAAGATATGCTAAGCTCCCCAAACTCTCCGCCCAACGACTCAAGGCATCGGCCACCATATTGTCCTTCCCCGAATGGTACAGAATTATGGTATCATAGTCCTTAAGAAACTCCAACCATATCCGCTAACGCAAGTTAAGATCCTCCTGCTTAAACAAATGTTGCAAACTCTATGGATCAGTGTATATCTCACAATGAACACTGTAAAAATCGTGCCGCCAAATCTTCAAGGCGTGAACAATAGATGTTAACTCAAGATCATGGACAAGATAGTTGTTCTCACGGGTCTTCAAATGGCGTGAACCATAAGAAATCACTCTACCTTTGTGCATCAGAACACATCTAATACAGATCCGTGAGGCATCAAAATACACTTGTAAGAACCAGAAGCTGATGGCAGAACTAGAACTGGAGTCGTGGTCAAATTAGTCTTGAGCTTCTAAAAGCTCTCCTCGCACTCATCTGACCACCTGAATGGAGCACCATTTTGGATCAATTTGGTCAAGGGAGATTCAATAGATGAGAAGCCCTCTACAAGACGACGGTAATAGCCAGCCAAGCCAAGCCTAGAAAGCTCTGGATCGCTCGTGGCTGAGGACGGTCTGGGCCAACTCTGAACTGCCTCTATCTTCTTCGGATCCACCTGAATACCCTCACTGGACACCACGTGCCCAAAGTACGCCACTGCAAGGAGATAAAACTCACACTTGGAGAACTTTGCATAAAGCCTCTCCTCCCTCAATCGCTATAACACAATCCTCAGATGGTGAGCACGCTCCTCTTGGCTACGAGAGTACACCAGATTGTCATCAATGAATACAATAACGAACGAGTCAAGATAAGGCTGAAACACAATGTTCATCAGATTCATGAATGATGTTGGGGCGTTTGTCAGCCCAAAAGACATCACAAGGAACTCATAATGGTTATATCGGGTCCTGAAAGTTGTCTTAAGCATATCCAAATTCCAAACCTTCAGCTGGTGATACCCTGACCTCAAATCAATCTTGGAGAACACCCTCGCTCCCTGAAGCTAGTCAAATAGATCATCAATACATGGCAAAGGATACTTGTTCTTGACTGTGACCTTGTTCAATTGCCAGTAATCAATGCACATCCTCAAAGTGCCATCCTTCTTCTTTACAAATAGAACCGGTGCACCCCAAGGTGACACGCTAGGCCGAATAAACCACCCCTTATCAAGGAGTTCCTAAAGTTGATCCTTCAACTCCTTTACTCTATCGGTACCATACGATATGGTGGGATAGAAATGGGCTCAGTGCCCGGCACCTAATCAATACCTATCCCTTTCAAGCGGCATGCCCGACAGGTCTACAGGAAACACATCCGGAAAATTGCACACCATAGGAACAGAATCAATAGTGGGGACCTCTACACTAACATCCCTCACAAAAGCCAAATACGATAGACAACCCTTCTCAACCATCCGCTGAGCCTTCAAGTATGAAATCATGCTATTGGGAACATAGTCTATAAAGCTGCTCCACTCAACCCTCGGCAACCCCGGCATTGCCAATGTCACAATTTTAGCGTCATAATCTAGAACATGACATAGAGACAACCAATCCATCCCTAATGTCACCTCACAATCGACCATACTAAGCAGCAAAAGATCTGCTCTGGTCTCCATACTCCCAATAGTCACCACACATGACTGATATACACAGTCCACAATAATAGTATCCCCTACCGGAATAGATACATGAACAGACGAAACTAGAGGCTCACAGGGCATATCTAGAAAAATGAGTGAAATACGAAGAAACATATGAATAAGTGGACCCAAGGTCAAATATTACGGAGGCATCTTTGTGGAAAACTAAGTCAATACATCTAATCACAACATCTGAAGCAACCGCATCTAGTTTTGCAGAGAGAGCATAGAAACGGGCCTGGCTGACCCCTGATCGGCTTCCCCTCTCGGGAAACCCCTAGCTGATTGAGCCCCACCTTAAGCCGGTTGGATGGGTGGTGGAGCTACTGGTGCTAGTGCCATCGGCGGAGTACTCTACTGTGGAGAAGCACTCAACAACCTAGGGCAATCTCTCTTAATGTGACAAAAATCTCCGCACTCGAAACAATCCCTCCTCGGACGGAACTGTTGCTCCTGATGCTCGTGGAACTACTCGTGCAAACCTGAGCTGACAAGGCACGATGAGAACTCTACGCTGGTAATGCACCAAATGACGACAGACCCTGCTGATAACTTTGTGACCCGTGGCCAGATGATGTACCACGGTGAACGGGGCAAGCCATCTGAGCATGTTTGAATGAACGACCCCTACCATGCTGCAACTGACTCCCAGAAGGAAAACTGCGAAATCCACCCTATCCACGAGGCCTCTGTGCCTCCCTCTCAACCTGCTCCTGGCAACCATCTCAATTTGACAAGCAATGTTGACAACCTCGTCAAAAGTAGTACCAGACACTCTCTCTCTTGTCATAAGCAATCGTAGTTGAACGGTGAGGCCATATATGAACCTCTTGATCCTCTCCCCGTCCGCGGGAACCAACCAAATAGCATGTCGGGCCAACTCCAAGAACCTCATCTCATATTGCGTCACAGACATATCACCTTGACGAAGCTTCTCAAACAGTCTACGCAGCTCCTCTCTACGGGACTGAGGCATGAACTTCTCCAGAAATAGAACGGAGAACTACTACCAGGTAAGGGGTGCTACGGCGACCGGCCTACGCCTCTCGTAAGCCTACCACCAACTCAATGCAGCCACAGAAAACTAAAAGGTAGTGAACGAGACCCCACTGGTCTCGAGAATACCTGTTGTACAGAGTATCCTTTGACACCTGTCCATGAAGCCCTGTGCATCCTCTCCCTCTGCACAGGCTGGAGCCTCCCAAACCTCTCCAATCTACGTTGTTCATCCTTAGTCATAGTAGGAACCACATAGTCATGAGCAACAGCAACCGGTTGGGCTGGTGGTGCCCAGTGTCTGGAGTCCATGTATCACCTGCTCTGGTGTGCGGGTGGTGGGAGTCTGAGTGCCTTCCCTGGCCTGAGAAGTGGCTACTACCGTTGAAACAAAGACCACTTGAGCAAGGCCTGTTCACACGGTCAAAATCCTGAGCTAAGGCCTCCTGAAGGCCAAGAATCACAATAGGCACATATGGTGCCTGAGCTGGTCCCGCTGGTGCATCCACAACTGGGACCTGGTTCTAATGTGGGGCAACTCCTGGATCTGCAGGTACTATCATAGCCGTTGTGCGGGCTGAACCTCTGCCCCTAGGCGGCCTCTACCGCGACCTTGGCCTCTCGCGGCACTAGCTAGTGGTACTGGTGGCTGCCCATATTGCCTAATAGTACGCGTCCTCACCATCGCTGAGAGAATAGAACAACATAAATTCAGTTACCAGAATCAAACGATTCGCATGGCAAGAATTCCAAAATGTGAAATTTCCTAATGGTTCTGCAGCCTCTCGAAGATAAGTATAAACGTCTCTGCACCTATCCGCAAGACTCTACTAAACCCGCTCATGACTCGTGAGACCTATGTAACCTAGGCTCTAATACAAACTTGTCACGACCCAAAACTCTAAGCTGTCGTGATGGTGCCTATCGATGGTACTAGGAAAGTTGATTTTCTAAAATACTTTAACATTTCATAAAAGAGAAATTGAAATCCTTGTTCATAACGGGATTTTCATAAAAACAGAAGTTTTACTCAAAATATAATGCGGAAAGATAACCCCAGAGGGTGTCACCAAGTCATGAGCATCTAGATAGTCAGTCTAATAAAAACAGTGTCTACATGAATCTGTCTAAGTATCAATATAGAAACAAAAGATAACATAGAAGGAGTGACAAGGTCTGTGGACGTCGCCAACTATCTCGTAAGTCTCCGCACGAAATCAACGAGCTCCGTGATCAAACACACCTAGATCTTCACATTAAGTGCAGGGTGTAGCATGAGTACAACCAACTCAGCAAGTTATGAAAATAAATAAGGAACTGAGAAGTAGTGGCGAGTTATACAATAAGTTCATTTCAATAATTTTCAGCAATGAAGTAGACATGAGTCAAATCCGTAAATAAGTGTCAAATAAGTTTCATATTTTATAAGTTCAAGTAAAACCAGTTATAATATTTTTCGGAAGTTTAGAACAGTAGCATGAATCAGCTAAATGCAGCAACAAAGAAGACAGATGCAACCTCTCAGGGTACAGTCACTCAAGCTCTCAATAGCTCAACACTCGACTCTCAGCCCTCAATACACACACTCAATAGGTCTTGCGCCCACTGGGGATGTGCAGACTCCGGAGGGGCTCCTACAGCCCAAGCGCTATAATCTGCATGGACAACTCACATGCTATAGTATCATATCAAGATTCGCATGGATAGATCACGTGTTGTAGTATCATATAAGAATCCGTACGGACAACTCATGTGCTAAAGTATAAACATCATATTCGCACAGACAACTCACGTGCTACAATATCTATACCTCATAAACAGGCTCTCATCCTCATTCAGTCATAAATCTCTCTTGTCTCACAGCCCTCAATAATGAAAGAGAATCAACCCAAATCGGAATGCTATAATATATCAACAGGAAATATCAGAAACTGAGGTATAATATACAATAAATGCTACGACTGAGTACAATAACAATAAGCAAGAAGGTTCAACAGGTATCACGACCCCTGCGGGTATCTACAACACCAATACATATCCTAAGCATGATTTCTAACATGAAAGGCCGTCAAATTGCTAGAAGACAAGGAAAACATGTAAGCAACAATATACTATTTGACTTTACAGTCTCATGGGAAAGACCAAGTCAAAATCCCTCATGGTGCACGCTCACACGCCCGTCACCTAGCATTTACATCACCTCAAAATAGTCACATCATACTAAATTACGGGGTTTCATACCCTCAAGACCAGATTTAAGACCATTGCTTACCTCACCTGTGCAGAAATCCTACTTCGAAATGCCCTTGCCTCTCGAATCAGTCTCCAAATGCCCCGAATCTTGCCACAGATAGCACGAGATAGTCAATATAGGCCAAAGGGATCAATTCCATAAGAAACTACTAAATTATAGCCCAAAAAATGAAATCGGCTCAACCCGCCCCCAGGCCCACGTCTCGAAATCAGTCAAAAGTCACAAAACCCGAAAGTCCATTCACTCACGATTCTAACCATACGAAATTCATCAAAATCCGACATCATTTTCTCACCCAAACCCCCAAAACCCACTCTCAAATTCTCAAGCCCTAAACCCCCAAATTTCACTTCAAAATCTTGCTAATTAGGTTAGAAAATCTACGGGGAAACAATATTTATGATTCAAAATTATTTCAAGAAGCTTACCTCAATAATCCCCTAAAAAATCTTCTCAAAATCGCCCATGTCCGAGTCCAAATGTTGATATAAGCCTAAAATCACGAACCCTTGATTTTTAAACTTCTGCTCAGACTATTCACATTTGTGGACCCAGTGTTGCATCGGTGATGCTGCACCTGCAGAAATTCCATCGCAGGTGCGGATTCCACTTAAAACCCCTAAGTTTTGCTCATGTGGCTACAAGACTGCATCAGCGCCTATCGCAGGTGCTGGAACACATCACACATGCGGCTAAATCTCGCACTTGCGCCCAGCTGCTCGCTTCTAAGACTATCGCAGGTGTGGGAAAATCTTTGAACCTATGAATTCTTCTCAACTCACCTATGGCCGATTTTGTGAGTTCACACATGCGGTTCCCACTCCGCAGGTGCGATTACACCAACAACAACAGCACTTCAAATGCCTCTCAAATCCCAAACCAAGTTCGAAATCCTCCCGAATTCAACTCGAGGCCACCGGGACCTCAACCAAACATACCAACATGTTATATAACCCAATATGAACTTACTCAAACCTTTGAATCACTCAAAACAACATAAAAAATACCGAATTTCACTCGGATTCAAGCCTAAAGAACTTCTAAACTTTCGAATTTTGCAAACGATGCTTAAACCTATCAAACCGCGTTCGATTGACCTGAAATTTTGCACACAAGTCCTAAATTACACCATGAACCCATTCCAATTCCCGAAAATCAAATACGACCCCGATATCAAAATTTTCACTACCGATCAAAATCACCGAAATTCTAGTTTTCGCTGATTCAAGCCTAATTCTTCTACAGACCTCCAAATCACATTCCGGACGCACTCCTAAATCCTAAAATAACCTAACGGAGCTAACAGAAGCATCAAAATCCAAATCCGAGGTCGTTTACACATAAGTCGATATACGGTCGACTTTTCCAACTTAAACTTCCAATTAAGATACTAAGTGTCTCAATTCACCCTGAAATTATTTCGGACCCGAACTAACCAACCCGGTAAGACATATAACAGTTGTAAAGCATAAAAGAAGCAGAAAATGAGGGAAATGAGACTACAACTTTCGAAAGACCGGCCGGGTCATTACAATAAAAGTTCTAGATTTTTCTATCGTATTTTGATGGTCATCGCTTTATGGAAAATATTGGTTGTGATATTAAGAAATATTGATCGTTTGTTCTTCTAGTAATCATTTACTATTTCGCATATTTGCTCCTGCACTCCTCTCTATTATGCTCTAGTTTTGTTTCTATTGCTATCTCACTGCACAAGTTATATCAGTGAGTATCTTTTAACTAAAAGCCTCATCACTACTTCACCGAGGTTAGTCAAAATACTTACTAGATACATGGGATCGGTTGTACTCATACTACACTTCTGCACCTTGCGTGAAGATCTTGGAGTTGAGATGCGGTAGATGACGGGAGCTGACTCTGAAGATGTACTTGCCTTATGGATTTAGCTGCCACTTGTCCCTGGGTTGTTTTAGAGGTGAGTTTTGTTTATTTACATTTCAAACAGAAGTTGTATGTATTTCATATTAGTTTTTGCAAAAATCCAGTCTTATTAGCTGATGACTTGTACTATCAGTCCTTAGGATATTATTTGAAATTTAATCATATCATTTGTTGATCACTTTTATTTTTTAGAACTGTGTCGACTGTTATTGAGGTTACATAGCGGGTTGGGTTAGGTGCCATCACGACTAGTTGAATTTTAGGTCATGATAGTTATACTAACTTATGACTTTCTCTTAAAGCTTTGTAGCTCGTTTTCCATACCAAAGGTTTTGCTATTGTTTCATGCATTTTACATATGATTGATTAATAAGGGTGAAATACACTATACGTCTGGTGTTATATGAAAATGTCATACGAATGTTCCATGATTATACTTTGATATATTTGTATGCAATCATTGGTGTATTTATTTGATCTATTGTATTGTGGCTAAATGCGTATAGTTTGGTGCTTGCATAGTTCAGTTCAGTTCACCTCACTCAGTAGTTGAACGTGACTTGCAGGAGGAGCTTAATAACTTTGGTCGCCTAAAGCCAATCTTTAAAGAGAGACCTTGAATTATTCTAGAAGAATATCATATATATTTTGAGATGCAAAATTATTACTAACAATTTTTTGTAATAGATTTCTTGAAATAGTTTTTTTCCGATTGATAATACAATCAACCAGTTTGATCTCTGTTGAAATATTGTTAATCAAAAGGAATTTAATTTAATTTTAAATGCTTCTTTCCACTGAAAACATATTTTATAAACAATATAATCATTTGGAAAAGAATTTAGTCTTTTAATAAATGAATTCATATTTTCTAGTTGTGTCACAACCCAAAGTCTCACCTTAGGAATCGTGATAGAACCTAATCTCTAAGACTAGGCAAGCCTAACACATGAGGAGATGTAACAGAGATAACCAACTTAACTATATAAAACTAAAGCTGATAAATGAAATAACATAACTAAAACTAAACAAATGTTATACAATCCCCAGAGCCAGTAGTACAGAGTCATAAACCCTACTCACATACGCTACAGTTTCTAAATACAATAATGTTATGAAAGGAAGCTAAATAACAGGTTAGATATATCTGATGGGGGACTCTGTGACCTGCGAATGTTAAGAAGGTACACCTTGAAGTCTCCAACCGTGCAGGCATAACTTCAAAAGACAAGACGATCAGAAGTACATAGATCTGCAAAAAAATGTGTAAAAGCAATGCACGAATACACCACATCGGTACCCAATAAATATCAAGACTAACCTTAGTGGAGTAGTGACGAAGTAAGTCGAGACACTCACTAAACATAAAACTCGTGCAAAATATTAACATAAATCTAGAAATAGAAACAATGCCAATGTAAGGCTAACATCACACATATAAACGGATAATTAAGAAGAAACACAATTAGAACACGGATGAATTATGAACTCAAATTAGGAAAAATATATGACAATTCAAGTAATCAAATTGTTCCTAGTGCATGACCCACAAAAAGAGTTACCCCGAGGTACCAGACCTTGAAACCACAAATCATAAGCCACAAGTCCAAATCTCACACGCAGGCACCTCGTGCCCCCATGGTAAAAAACCTTCACACAACAAATCCCATGTGCTACAATGTACATCATATTTGTGTCAATTGCCAAATAAAATATTTGAGAGGTCTAATTAAATATAAAAGGCATAATAATAATCTTGAATAAATTAAGGCGTCAAACAAAATAGTGAGTTTATTTTAGAAATCAAATAAAGTATAATAGACTACCAAATGAGCTTAGTTTAGAAATAAATAAGGTAAAGTAAAATAACATGTTTAAATAAAGTAAAACATCAGTTAGATTAACGAGTTAAATATAAAATGTATTAAAGTAAAATGTGATAGCATTTTATGTAAAGTCAACATCAAATAGTGTGATGAAAATAATTTGACAACCCAATTATAGTAAAAATGTGATAACCATTTAAAATAGTAAAGCACCGTGTGAGATAACGAGTTCTATTTTAGGGACACATAGAATAAAGCACATTAATAATTCTTTTATTTAAAACCATTCAACAAACAAGTCGTTCGAACATAGAATGTACAATAAGAATCACAATCGATGATAGCTCTACAATCACAAAAAATTACAACATATCAAATCCGTTGCAACGCGCAACCTGATCCACAAATATATATATATATATAATATATATATATATATATATATATAAAGAAATACAATTGCGGCGTACAACCCGATCCCACCATATCATCATTTGTTCATGTCATATTCCGTACTTATTTCTTCACATCATTTCATATCATATCAATATTATTGCGTCATGCAACCCGATGCCAAACAACATGAATTAAGCGAACAATCTACAACCAACTACGGCCTAACACAAAATTACATGCAATAAAGGGACTAAACAAAGAAAGTCACAAAGAGGATAATATAGTTATATGATAGATCATAAAATCAGATAGCAGGTAATGACCGTTCATAAATAAAGACACGGTTACAAGGAATCAATTAATAATTAAGTCATGTAAGAGATAAAGGCATAAATTCAACAAGTAATTGCAATTAACAATCAGAGCTTATAAGAGTAAACTTGACAATAAAAGGTGGAACATGTACTAACAACCTTAAATAAAGTATGTAAGAGAAAACTTAAATAGAAGCTATAACATGTAATGAAAACTTCAATTAAATGCATGAAAGAAGTCTAAGGGTCTAAACAGGTCAAATACCACATATAAGCCCGTGTACACACTCGTCACCTCGTGTACACGTCTTCCACGTAATTCAAATAGTACAATCAACCCAAAACGTAGGAGTAGTTTCCATACACAAAGGCATGCAAGATACTTACCTCTTTTAGGAAAAATCAATACACAAAACAGCCTATTCCTTATATTCACCTCATCTCAGCTCAAATATAACAAAAAATAACTTAATATTAACAAACAGTGCAAGGGAGACTAATTTTTATTGATAAAGTTACTATCTTTAACTAAAATCAAAAGGTCAACCCTAGGTCCGCACATCGGAACCCGAAAAAATTCACAAATTCCCACATACCATTCGATTACGAGTGTAACCATACTAATTTTATTCAAATACAACTTCGAATCAATGTTCGAAACTCAATTAATCAATTTAGGAAAATTTAGACAAAAAAACCCAATTTGTCTATTACAATTATAAATCAATTTCCAAAAGCGAAGATGGGATAATGTAATATAATGAAATCGAAGTAGAACAACCTTACCCCATTTCGTTTGGTGAAAATCCTCTCTAAAATCGCTCAAAAACGAGCTTCAAAACTCAAAATGTGATATAATAACATAGAGTACTTATAAATCTGCTCCAAGGGCACCCTTCGCAAACGCGGAATAAGCCTCGCGTTCGCGAAGCACAAATCTCACAAGCCACAATATAACTCTTAACATTTGTACCCCTGATCACGCCCAACTATGCTTCCTAACAGGTTTAGCGATCGTTATAACCCGGTTAACAAGTCCGAAGTCGAATTCCATGAGAACTTAACCTACTAATTACAACTACTAGACTCGCACGAATTGAAGTAATCAACCTTCAAAAATATTAAATAACGATTTGGATGTTTACTAGCTAAAATCCAAGTAATGAACATGCAGTAGTTGATTACTAACAAAGGACAGGTTGTGGACAAGATTTGGAGCGGTTGAAGGTTATGATTTTCCCTATTGTCTGAATCTTCCCTGCTACGTTTTCCATAAATTGGCCTAATTACTCTCTACCGATCTTGAGTACTTTGAGTGTCGTAATTCTCTTTCGAGTAAATACCATAATTCACTAGACAACTTCCAAAGTACGCTAGTTGACACTAGTTTACTGCTCACTAGGATCGCACCAAGGTTTTGTTATTCCTAATCCCACCTTTAAACCCTCCGCATTGATCCCTCACATACGTTAGGAATGATGTTTTTCAACAACTACCTAAATACGTATTATTTTCCAAGCAGTACACACTAAATAGGCACAGTCGATTGAGA
Source organism: Nicotiana knightiana (assembly GCA_005239525.1). Lineage (NCBI taxonomy): Eukaryota > Viridiplantae > Streptophyta > Magnoliopsida > Solanales > Solanaceae > Nicotiana > Nicotiana knightiana. The sequence continues at coordinate 26,192 of ML380589.1, read as the reverse complement.
GCTCTTCAGTCAACCACGAGGTAAACGTAGTTGAACAAATAGAGAAATAAAGGCAAAACTATATAAAATGTAATAGGAAAATCATCATCAAATACGTTCCATCAAAACCTTAGATTAGAAGTTTAGCTGCTCATATTCGCAGTAACAATTTTTCAAGTATTTTGCATAAACAAATTATAAATAAAAGATGAAGGAATTTATAACTCGATGATTCTTTCCCTCAAACGTTGTTCCACGTGCTATTCTTGCCTCTGGTCGCAAAAATCCCTTCAAAATGGTGTTTAATGACTATTAATATGTGTAGGAAAAAGAACTAAATGTAATAGCCCAAGTCCAAACCCAAAGAGGAGACAAAATATGCTTTTAAAATCCGGAACACCCTCGCTATAGCCTATGCGCCGCGAACTCTATAGCGTGCTCGACCACTTCTCAGCATGTGCGTCGCCAGCTCTACCGTGAGCTTGATCTAACCTTAACCCAGGCGGCGCGCGCTCCAGCGCGAGAAAAACAGCTCGCCCCGCCTACTCTATCACGAGCAATTTGTCTTGCTACACCTGCTCACTGCTTCGTTGGCACTTTTTCGTCATAAATATTCGTTGTTCTCACAATTTCATCTCCATTGTACCTACACATAAAATAACTCAAATAAACACAAATATAGTGTTGTTTATCATTAAAGCACCTAAATGTAAAGTACGTAATGCACTAAAATATTTAAATATAGCCACACATCACTGCCCCACATTTAAACGTTGCTTGTCCTCGAGCAATCAAACTACACTTTATATCGACACGACCTTTTTACCAATTCTCCTAACTCATCATACCAATAATCTTTAAATTAGACTAAGCACAAGAGTCTATCATCTTCACCTCAAGATTTGACTCACAAGTACCATGCATTGTTCACAACTCACTCACCTACTCTAACATAGAAGTCAATGACATTACCTTTCTGTTATGAATAAAGTACCCTAACACAACAAAAGAGGTTAGTTCCACACACAATTAAATATAAGAACGTAGGAACTCAAGACAGGAAGAATTCACTCACTCTTAGAAACAACATTCATATGCCACAAAAGATGCACCATAGGCTTGCGCGTAGTATACTACTCTGCTAATCGAGCTCATTCGGTCTAGGTTCAAGTAGGACTTTAATTGGTTGTAATGTAGGATGCGGGTTAGGTATAATACATATGGATAGAGTGACTACACCTCCCTAAGAACTATAATACATATGCTTTAACATTCAATCCCATACTTATATCAAACCAAAACTCCACCTTCACATCAATGTATATTACCCCATATTTCTTTAAGCAAAATTACATCAAAAGCTACCACCATCAAGGAATATTCTTCATACAATAAAACTACTTTTTTTTCTTTTCAATTCAAGTGGCTTCTATTTTTTAGTTTTTTCAAAACAGTGCACCTTTCTCCTTATTTCATTTGTTCTACTCAAAAGCCGAACCACCACCCCACACTTTAACTTTTACATAATTCATACAAATTCAAGTGCTCATGAGGCGACAAGGTTCAAATAGATGGTTAATGCAAACAAAGGGGTAAGGCTCGTAATGTGATTACCAAAGAAACATTATTACAAGCTCAAAGGGGTTAAATACGTTACATAAAATTTAGGCGGGTACACTATATATATATATATATATATATATATATATATATATATCAACAAAAAAATTCCTATATCACTTCTCAGACTAAACAAGACTACTATTTCACTTTGCAAACACACGGGGCAAGTTCTTGACATCAACTGCAATGCACAGAATACACACAAACCTCACACACACATGGCACATAACTCACTCAGGATTGGTTTTATCAAGACACTCTAGTCAAAGCAGTTAAGTAAATTTAAGGTACTTATACTATAGTCAAAAACTGAGCCTAAGCGTCACAACCAGAATACTCACTATTCTCAAAGCATAACAAAGTCAAGAGACATTGCTTCAATTAAATTCGTATCACAATGGTTCCTACTCCTAAAAAATAAAACTAACTACACTTCTTTCAACCAAAACCCTTGGAAAAGAACCGCGGCACAAAGAAAAACAAAGGGGGAATTACTACACTACCTACCAAGAAAATATTTCTTTTTTATTTTCTTTAGACTTAATTCCCTCAAGAAAATTATCTAGGAGATCCATCGTCGGGAAGTGTTCAATTGTTCTACTTTTTGTTTTTTTAATAGATAAGACGACACAAACTAAAAAAAATAAAACAAGAAGTACTTAGTGTATCTAATATCTACAAGTTACCACCCCACCCTTAATTCATGCAATGTCCTTAGTACATACAAAAACTGACAACAAAACAAAAAAAACGAGCAGGGTAGTATGAAAACTCCCTGATCAGGCCTCGTCATTGCGTTCATCCTCGAAGGCTCCATCTGCAGCTGTACACTCCTCATCTTTTACTTCCTCCTCCTCCTCATCATCACCATCACCCTCAAACTACTCCGGCTCGGCCTCAGGCTGCTCTGGTGTGTTGACATCCTCATCCTCTAGGAGTCTGTATCCATCACCAAGTAGAACCGCTCCTCCAAGATGTCCCTCTCTTCAGTAGTGGCCGTCCGTCCCCCAATCCGAAGCTGCAAGTCCATCATCCCGTATAAATGGGCCATAAAGTTGTCATCGCGAGCATTGCGCTCGACACCTATCAGTGAAGACATTGCATTCTCCTCCTTAACTTGGACTCTTGTGATGTCCATTCGTCTTAGGGGCAGAGGAATGACTATATCGAAAGCTTGATCCTCCTCCACCTCTTCTTGTCTCAAGTACTGAGTCAACATATTCTCAAAGGGCATTCGATCAATTCTCTTGCTAGTTCTCACTTGGGTCATCTGGTAGCGGATCAAGTGGCCCACATTCACCCTCAGGCCAGTCATTAGGAAATAACATGCAAGTCCTTTTACGGCTAATAAAAGTGTCATGGATTCATGGTAGGAGCTTTGGATTAATAAATTTCAACCAAACTTGAGCTTCTGCCTTCATTTTCTTCTTAGGGAATTTCATAAGGCGATTGGTTTTCTTGTCCTGAACCTAAGCCTCCATAGAATTGACACCACAAAGAGTGTGTCTGAGTTCTCTATATGTGGAATGGGTGATGAAGTTGTCCAAGGGTTCCTGGAGAATATTCGGTGCGACTAAAAAATTACTTATAGCCGATGTTGAAACATCGATCAACCTTTCCCGAATAGGCACCATCTACTAAGGATCATTTGGATCAAAACTGCTATAATACTCCCGAACAATATTGACATTGATATCTCTTGTGTTTCTAAACACATAACTCAACCCTAGATCATGATTACCTTTCCATATTGCTTGATTCTTGGCTTGTAGCCAACGTTCCTGAACAACTGATTCAAAATGTATATGTCTCGACCGACAACGCTTATACCAAACCTTGACATGTAAGGGTATGCTCTTGATTCATAATTCTCGATGGCCCTGAGGTTGTGGGCGAGCGGCTTCTATAGTTGCAACTGCTTGCAATCTTTCAACCTGACTTGAGGTGGCTTCCCCCCTTTTCTCTTTTTCGGTAGAGGTACGGAGGGAACCTTACCCTTGGACGGAGCAGTGGCTTTGCCCTTGCCTTTACCGATATCCTTCTTTGGAGGCATGTTCGTACCTACACAATGAACATTACTCCGTGTTAGACACATTGCAACACTTCAAAACATGGCCTTGCGACCCCATACGTAAGAGTTCATCACATGATGTTCAATAATTTTTGAGGCTACTCGAACTTTGCCTCGTTCTCTTAGCATGAGAATCAAGCAATGACACCACTTTCGTGCTACCACTTTTGCACAGAACAAAAATGCCATTCCTATGGAGTTTATGGGTTTAGGACACACAAACACATTGTTACTATGAGGAAAAAACCCAAAATTATTATCAGATTTCATGACTTTACACAATTCAAAACTTGGAAAAGAAAAGAGTTAGAAACAATACCTTAGATTCTTAGGAGGAGGAATTGATCTTGAATTTATGTTGCAAGTGAGTGAATGAGTGGATGAATACATTTCTTTAATGGGAATTATGTGGGAGGAGGAGTAACTAGGTTTTGTGCAACTGAAGAATATAGTTGTTTGGGGGAAATCATGGGTGGCAGTGTGTTTAGAGGCATGGGAGTTTTTAGGTATTTCTCTTCAGTGATGTTTAAGTTAGGTTTTTAAGGGGAAAATTTAGAATAAACAAAACAAAAGGAAAATAAAAGAAAAAAAAAAACCTACCTAACGACGCGGAGACTGCCGCGAGCCACCTACCTGGCAAGGTGAGCTCAAACGTGAGCTGGGAGGCGTGCGACGCGAGGGTTTCCGCAAGATCCACCCCGCTATAACCCTCGCTAGGCGAGCTTCAATGCGCGAAAAACACCTGGCGATGGGAGCGATGCAACCTTGACAAGCGTGATAGGAACCTGCCGCTGCGAGGTCTACTTCCTACTTCACAAGTATTGCCTACAAACATGTTAATTCCTACAACCAAAAAGAAAAATTCTAGTTACGCTAAATAAAGTATGAATTTGGTTGCCTCCCAATGATACCCTTAGTTAACGTAACGGCATGTCGAATACAACATTACAATGGGTTGCCTCCCACGAAGCGCCTGATTTAACGTCGCGGCATGACGCATGCAATCGAAGTTAAGGCTCACTCAACATTTTTGGCTCTTGCAAATGGGTCAGTGATTCCACTTTCTTCTCATCCATGTCCAAGTAATGGTTCAACCTTTGCCCATTGACTCTAAACTTGTGAGAGCCATCTTCTGATGCAATCTCTATGGCTCCGGTGGGGTGCATCTTTAGCACATGGAATGGTCCTGACCATCTTGACTTCAACTTGCCTGGAAATCTCGAATTGAATAATAATACCACATCTTTAGGCTTACAGTTTTTCTCAATAATGTTTTTGTCATGCACCAGCTTCATTATTTCATTATATAACCTTGTACACTCAAAATCATGGTAACAGGACTCGTCAAGTTCATGTAGCTCAGTGACTCTACTAGTTTCAGCAGCCTCAAATTTCAGATTTAATTGTTGTAATTCCTAGAATGCTCTATGGTCTAACTCCACCGCTAAGTGACATGCCTATCCAACCACCAATTTATACGGTGGAAAACCAATCGCAGTTTTGAATGCAGTGCGGTAAGCCCATAGCGCATCATCCAATTTTTTCGCCCAATCAGTCCGAGTAGCATTTACAGTTTTGGTCAAAATACTCTTGATTTCTCTGTTCGACACCCCCACTTGCCCACTTGTTTGTGGGTGATACGGAGGGTCAACCTTATAGCGAACTCCATATTTCTTTAACAACTTTGCAAAGGCTCGGTTGCAGAAGTCGGTGCCTCCATCACTGATGATCGCTCTTGGAATACCAAATCGGGTGAAGATATTTTTTCTCAGGAAACCAATAACTGCCTTCGCATCATTTGTTGGAAGTGCCACGACTTCTACCCATTTTGAGACATAGTCCACCACTACAAGTATGGGCATCTCATGTCGATTGGAGATATTCTGCGTCCGTTGGAACTCATCACAAATTGTCACCTAGAAGTGTGCATCTTTAAACAACATCGGAAAATAAAAACCCGACTCCAACACTTTTTAGCAGCTTCCTTAATCCTCCAAAATGACCTCCATACGGGGAAGCACGAAGAGCCTACAAAATAGAAGATTGGTCTATATCGGGAATGCATCTCCAGATCATGTTATCAAGACAAATCCTAAACAAATATGGTTCATCCTAGAAATACATGCGACAATGAAAGAAAATTTTCTTTTGCACAGAGGACAAGTCATACGGAACAATAATGTTTGCCAAGTAATTTGCAATATTTGCATACCATGGCGTTGCCTCAAGGCTCGTGGCTAAAAGTTTTTCATCTGGGAAAGTCTCCATGATCTCTTTCATGTCAAGCTTTTTTCCGCTCCTTCAAGCCGGAATAAATGATCAGCAACTTGGTTTTCCGTTCCCTTTTGGTCTCGAATTTCCAAGTCGAACTCTTGTAGCAGTAGCACCCATGGAATTAGGCACGAATTTGACTCCTCTTTCTCAATTAGGTACCTGAGGGCAGCATGTTCGGTATAAACAATTACCTTCGAGCCTATAAGGTATAACCTAAATTTATCAAATGCGAATACCACGACTAACATCTCTTTCTCTGTCATTGCGTAATTCTGACGGGCTCCGCTGAAGGTTCTACTTGCATAGTAGATCAGATGCATGACTTTCACTTTTTTCTGCCCAAGAACTGCTCCCACAGCATAGGCACTTGCATCACACATCAGCTTAAAAGGTTATCCCCAGTCGGGTGCCACTATGATTGGTGCAATCACTAGTCTCTTATTCAACTCCTCAAACGCTACATTGCAGTCATCAGAAAACACGAAGGGTAATCTTTTTCAATCAATTTACACAAAGGGTTAGAATTTTGATGCCGTTGTCGGGGAATTAACAGTGTTATCAATTACAGCTAAATGAAGTGCTAGAATTCATAGTTTAGTCAATATTTTCATTTTAAAATAATTATAGTGAAATTCTTACATTTTTAGTCTTGGGTGTTACAGGTGCATACCTAGAAATTTCTCAAGAACTGGTGAATTGTTCGAAGCTTTATCAGATCCAGAGAAAGTTTTCAAGGCATTGAATCCTGCAAAATTTGATCACGCCCAACTATTCCTCCTAAGAGGTCTAGCGGTCGTTGCAAATATAGTCCGGTTAACAAGTATGGAGTCGATTCCCACATGGAATTAACCTACTAATTACAACCACTAGACTCGCAGGAATTCAGGTAATCAACCTTTAGAAATATTAAATAACAGTTTGGATGCTTACTAACTAAAAGTCAAGTAATGTAAATGCAATAGTTGATAACTAACAAAGGACATGTTGTGGACAAGATTTGGAACAGCTTAAGGTTATATTTTCCTCTATTGTCGGAACCCTCCCCGCTACGTTTCCTATAAATTTGCCTAATTATTCTCTACTGATCGTGAGTACTTTGAGTGTCGAAATTCTCTTCCGAGTTACTGCCATAATTTACTAGACATATTCTTCTGAACTACGCTAGCTGACAGTAGTTTACTGCTCACTAGGATCACATCAAGGTATCGTCATTCCTAATCCCACCTTTAAACCCTCCGCATTGATCCCTCACATACGTTAGGAGTGATGTTGTTCAAAAAGTACCTAAATATGTATTATTTTCCAAGGAGTACACACTAAATAGGCACAGTCAATTGCGAGCTCTTCAATCAACCACAATGTAAATGTAGTTGAACAAATAGAGAAAAAAACAAAGGCAAATCTATATTAAACGTAATAGAAAAATTATCCTCCAACAGGTTCCATAAAAACCCTAGATTAGAAGTTTAGCTGCTCATATTCGCAGTAACAATTTTGCAAGTATTTTGCATAAACAAATTACAAAGAAAAGATGAAGGAATGTAGAGCTCGATGATTCTTTCCACCAAACGTTGTTCCACGTGCTATTCTTTCCTTTGGATGCAAAACTCCCTTCAAAATGGTGTTTAATGACTATTTATATGCGTAGGGAAAAGGCCTAAACAATATAGCCCAATTCCAAACCCAAAAAGGAGACGAAATAGGCTTTTAAAATACGGGACACCCTCGTTATAGCCTATGCGCCACGAGCTGTACAGCGTGCTCCACCTCGCCTCAGCCTGTGCGTCGCCAGCTCTGCCACGAGCTTGATCTCGCCTTAACCCAAGCGACGTGCGCTCCAATGCGAGCAAGACAGCTCGTCTCCCCTGCTCTATCGCGAGCAATTTTGACTTGTTACGCCTTCCTATTGCTTCGTTTGCACATTTTCGTCCAAAATATTCATTTTTCTCGCAATTTCACAAGTTCCAGATGGCATAGAAAACCTATTCCAATTTCTGGAACAATAATCCGAATCCAGTATCATCAAAGTCAACTCCTCGTCACACTTATGAACCTTCCAAACCTTCAATTTCCAACTTTCACCAATTAGCACCAAAACCTTATAGAAACAACTAAATGGTAATCCGGGCATACGCCCAAGTCCAAATCACCATCCGGACCTAACGGAATCATCAAAAACTCTGATCCGGGGTCAAATAAACAAAAGTCAAACTTGATTAACTCTTCTAACTTATAGCTTCCTATATGGGAATAAATCTATCAAAATCAATCCAAAAGCAGCCGAAAACCAAAATTGGAGATTCGCACAAGCTATAATACATCATATGAAGCTACTCAAGACCTCAAACCACCAAAGAAAGTGCAAATGCTCAAACTAACAGGTTGGGTCGTTTCATTCTCCCCCACTTAAACATACATTCATCCTCGCGAGTCGTTCCAAAACCATCAAATCATAGTATAAGTTCACCATGCACATGACTATGGGTGATCCCATATCACCCCAATCCATGTAAGCCCGACAACACAATATAACTGAAGATCCTTACTTTAACCTTAATCCATAAGCCTTAGAATCCAATCTCTAACATCTGTAATTCATTACAAGACCCGAATCTCGCATCCATACAATGTGTAAGTTTAAAGAAGTGGTATCAAGCTATAACCATGGCCCAAGATGTAATCAGATGATATACCACATAACTCATATACTCATAGCAATGACTTCTGGCTACAATAACTGGTCAATAAAAAATCTGGTACCGATAGGAAACCACATATCAAAAAAACAAACTTGTTCTAAACCTTAATACACTGCCAATGATGAATAAAACACACAAAAACTCATAATCACTCAGCAGATCAACTAGTTGTGGAACCCTCTCACCGAAAAAGAACCATAGCCCGAATTCTAGGTTGGCTAGAGACATTATTCTTCCAAAAGTACCGTAATCAAATACGATAGCAACGATTCTAGTTCCAATAACCTCATCTCATCAAATACAACTACTCTGCTAACATGCCACATCAATACAACCTAAAGATACAGACCGTTTAATTTGTGCACCAATAAGCAACAATTCAACTGTACCCAAAATGGATAATGGCTAAAATGAGAGAATTGTCCTACAAGCTCAACAGGTACAACCAATCACAATGCTATAAACCCATCACATAGGGAGAACCAAGACACAAAATTAACACGGTCAAGAAATACCTCAAACCAAATTGCTCAAATCAACAACCATATGCAAATCAACAATAAACATACGAAGTGGATGACCATAACTATGAAGAGCAAATAACACAATATACCACAAACAGGATAGACCATAACCAAGGAACAATCAACAATTCAACACCAAGAATCATCTCGCTCAAATTTTGCCACGAGACCCAAATAAAACACATAGAACATATTAGAAATTACAACCATCGTAGCATAGAATAGAAACACATAGAACACACTAGAACAAGAACAAGCTCAACTCTAACTGAATGACACATCACTCAGCTATAGCAGTGTCGAGTCAACAAATCTGACCTGGTGTAGAATACACATCTCCATTAGGCCTACCTAGGAACCCCCAAGTAAATTCCGTTCATCCACAAATAGATAATTTTCATGATCCAAAATCACTAGTCATGATGACACCTAACTCAACTCACTAGGTAAGACAACTAATAACTTTCAAATTCCAATGAACTCAATAAAACAACTAAATAGAAAAGTTAATTGAATCTTATACAATCGCCAAGAACTGGTAGTACAAATCATGAGCTTCTAATAATAGAGTTTACAAAGATGGTATGAAATAAATACACTATCTGTTCGAAAAGTACATAAAAATATTTATACATTCTAAGACTACCATGAACAAGAGGCAGCTACAACCGTAGCGCAGGTACATCTTCAAATCTAGCTTTGTCGATCTCAGCAACATCAGCAGCCAACATTTGCACGCAATGTGCAGAATTGAGTATGAGTACAACTGACCCCATGTACTCAGTAAGTAACAAACCGAACCTTTGGTTGAAAGTAGTGGCGAGCCGTAACATAGGTGGGGTCCGACCCAATAAACAGTAGTAGTTCACAACCCAATGCAATGCAAGTAAATAAAGAAGAAACTCGGAATGTAAAATGCTCAGCTTATTCATAATTCCCGAAAATAGTTCTGCTTTTCAAATATATTAGTGAAAACCCAAATCTTTTATCGAAATCGTCGTAAAATATGAGATAGTTCAAGAACTGTAACTTTTTCAAAAATCCTTTCCACAATAAATAAGATATTTCATTTTCTTTCCAGATAGCAAGTGTGAAATACGCCTCTATGCCCACAAATCAATATGTTTGAAAATGTCGTGAATGACGTGATACCGTACAACATGAGGAAAATGCATCTCTATGCCTGTATGTCATGTGCGCATGTCAATGCCATGTATCTTAGAGATGAACTCGTGTACTCACACTCTCATATTACTCAATCTCAGTGCCTCATAATTTCCACTTATCATGCTCAGTCCCTTAGTACTGTATATGGCCAATCAGGCCCAGGGAAGATCCATCCTGGAATATATATGCATCAACTGACCAACAATCACTCAATACTGAGTAGGGCAAATCCATCCCGTGGGGAAGATCCATCCCCAGGTATATAAATGTTTTGGACAAGATCCATGACCAGGGAAGATCAATCCCTCAATATAATCAATTGTGCTTACTCGGGGTGTGTACAAACTCCGAAGGGGCTCTACAGCCCAGGCACTATCATAAAATCAGTATAACCGCTGCACCGTGCAGCACGATCCCATAATTGTCACTCATAATCAGGCTCTCGGCCTCACTCAGTCACCAACCTCTCCAGTCTCACTAACGAGCTCACAATGTCATAAAACTAGCCCGACAACAATGATATGATGCATCAATAGATAACCACAAATACTGAGATATGATATGAATACATGAATATGACTCAGTACAGAATATTAATGAAATTGGTGAAACGACAGCAAAAAACAACAACTATGGGTCCCAACGGTATCGGCATAAAGCCTAAACATGATATATAGCATGTTTGACACCTCAATTACTTTATCACATGGTGAAAACACGGATATCAACAAAGTAGGACCACTATAAAGTGCCGTGGAAACAACGGAGTCCCAATTCACATGGTGCACGCCCACACGCCCACACGCCCGTCACCTAGCACGTGTGTCACCTCAATACCAATCACATAACACGTATTTCGGGGATTCATACGCTCGGCAATAAGTTTACAAGAGTTACTTACCTCAAACAAGCCAATACCAATACTGAGCAAGCCATGCGATGTTCCAAGGATGCCATCACGCGCGTAGAGACCTCCGAATGGCTCAAAATTAGCCAAAAGCAACGTAAATACATCAAATAAAGCCCAAGGAAACAATTCCTACTAATAAAGATCGAATCCTTAATCAAAAACCAAAAGCGGTAAAAAATCACACTCGGGCCCTCGCCTTAGAAACCCAACAAAAATCACAAAATCCTACAACCCATTCAATTACGGGTCCAACCATTCTAGTTCAACTCAATTTCGACTCCAAATCGATGTTAAACACTCAAATATTCCTATTATGAAACTTTAGGCGAAAACCCCCAATTTCCTCTTTAAAATTAATAATCCAATTACCAAAAACAAAGATAGATTCATGAAATATAACCAAAACTGAGTAGAGAACACTTACCCCAATTCATATGGTAAAAATTGTTTCAAGAATCTCCTAAATCCGAGCTCCATAGCTCCAAAAATATAAAAATGACTGAAATCCTCAAAATATAGTAATTTATACTTCTGTCCAGACATCCTCTTTCGTGAACGTGGGAAAACCATCACGTTCGCAATGAACAAAATATCAGCCACCCAAAAATACTCTACGTGTTCGTGGCGCAAGCCTCGCGAACGCGATACACACCTGGGAAATAACTATGCAAACGCAGTTCCAAGTACGCGAACGCGATGAAGAAAGGCCTCCAGCTCTAGCTCCCAGCACAAGCCTACGCGAACGCGACCCCTCATACGCGAACATGAAGAAGACTTGCCCCAACTCTTCGCGAACACAGACCAATAGTCACAAACGCGATGACGAAATGCCACTTCTATAAAAATACACTACGTGTTCACAGTACTTGCCACGCGAATGCGATGAAGGGCTGACACACCAGAAACCAGCAGAACACTAGTGCCAAAATGAAGGAGAATAGCCCGAAATCAATCTGAAACACACCCAAGCCCCTCAGGACCCCGTCCAAACATACCAACGAGTCCCATAACATAACACAGACCTACTCGAGGCCTCAAAATACACATAACAAAATTGAAATGATGAATCACACCTCAATTCTAAATAAAATGAACTTGAAACTTCAATCTTTCACAACCAATGCTGAAACCTATCAAATCACGTCCGATTAACCTCATATTTTTCACACAAGTAACATTTGACATTACGAACGTGCTCCATCTTACGAAATAATAATCCGGCCCGGATATCAAAAGGTTCACTCCCGGTCAAAGTTTCCAAAATTTCAACTTTCGCCATTTCAAGCTAAATTCTACTACAGATCTCCAAATCACAATCCGTACGCGCTCTTAAGTGAAAAATCACCCACGTAGCTAACAGAACCATCAAAAATCCAATCTGTGGTCAAATATCAAAAAGTCAAACTTTGCTAACTCTTCCAATTTAAAGCTTCCTAGCTGAGAACTATTTTTCCAAATCAATCCTGAATATCCTAAAAATCAAAACCGATGATTCACATAAGTTCAAATACATCATATGGAGCTGCTCATGCCCATAAACTACCGAGCAAAGTGAAAATTCTCAAAGCGACCGGACAAGTCGTTACATAAATAACCTATAAAAGTCCACCATAACTTAACCATAACACATACTATTAGCAGTCTAACTTTGACCATACCTTCACATAGTCCAACCAATGAAGAATCAACCTCTGACAACTCCCAGTCTCATAATCCATAGAATACATGAACCACCATATCCGATCCTAACTCTACCACTCGAATGAATAACAAATCTCTCATACGCAATCATCCCATAAGAAATACTTCTATAATTCTTCCGCATCATATAGCAAAAATCTGAAAGTTAGCGGTAGAACAATTAGGCATTTACCGTAATACAAGTCAGGCATCCGCAAGTCAGAGCATAGTGCGCCTTCTGGTGTACGTACCCTTCTCAAGAGATGTCAAGTAATGTTAGAATTCTTCTAAGCACCTAAAATTATCCATGCTATCTAGAACTCGTGACCCTATCCAGGAGAAAAATCATAACACACAACATGTTCCTTATGATGGTAGCATACATCTGGCTCAAGCCGTGGTTGACACTATCAAGAACTCATCGAGGCTCGTCTGCACATAACCAAGCAATCATAACTGAAGTCCCCAAACTCAGCTAAGTCACGCTATCCGTCAAACCCAATAGTACTACCACAAAATGCTTGTAAGGACCTTAGCCATATACAGTTTCGAGGAACCCTTCAATACCACATATATACCTTAGACCAAAACTGATATAACACATGACCATGCAATCTGATCATCGATAGTGGACTCCCCACTTAACGCGAAGCTATAGGACATAATATCCGATGATCTAGAATAATAACCTTCAAAGCTCGTCTAACACCAATCATAAGATACCAAAAATCATCTAGTAAGTGCATGCCCATCCTCGTGAAAGTCAACCCCGCTTCCTCAAGTGCCTTCAGTGACAATATGTACCTTTCTCTAAATAGAAATCCCATACAAAACACGTAATCTCTAATACCACCAACTATCCTCAAATCAATATCGTCTCATGACCCTACCACGATCACTACTACTAGGTAACAGACTAAATTGTCCCAAGCTCATACTCACAAACCAGAACCGTTGCACCCTACACGTGAACAACGAAAAGATCTATCATTACATCCTCGTCCTAAGTGTGGACAACGCGTTGAGACAATAATTGAGCATCCATAGACCCTTCGCAGCCCATATACAATATCACAAATCATCTGTGCATAGTTGATACCGAGTGTGCAATATCATATATTAGTGGATGCAAGAGACTGTAAGATATGTGCTACAAGATGAATCAACGTTGCACCATAAGGAATGATTGAGAATGAATTGCCTAGTAATTTTGTAGCGTATGGAAGATAGGTACATACGTATACCGTACCGATCCACAAGACTCTACTAAACTCACTTATGAGTAGTAGCACCAATGAACCTAGAGCTCTGATACCAACTTGTCACACACCGTAAAATCGTGATGGAAACTAGTCTCTAAGACTATGTAAGCCTAACACATGAGGAGATCTAATATAGATAACCAACTGAACTATATAAAACTTAAACTGATAAATGAAATAACGTAACTAAAATTGGACAAATGTTATACAATCCCCAGAACTTGTAGTACAGAGTTATAAGCGCTAATAAGATACACTAGAATTTCTAAATACAATACTATTCTGAATGGAAGATAAACAACAATGAAAATAATATCCGAAGGTGACTCCGAGGCCTGTGAACATCAAACAGGTACACCTTGAAGTCTCTAGCCGTGGAGATACAACTCCAAAAAATAAGATGATCAGAAGTACTTTGATCTGTACAAAAATGTGCAAAAGCGTAGTATGAGTACACCACAGTGTTACCCAATAAGTATCAAGACTAAACTCAATGGAGTAGTGAAGAGGTAAGTCGATACACTCACTAGACATAAAACCTATGCAATATATAAACATAAAGCTAGGAATGAAAAAAAAACGTCAATGTAAGGCTAATAAAGCATTGACTATTGATGTAAAACCAACCAAGGAGTGATAGTACCACAATTGGCAACAAGAAAATCAGATAATTAAGCAGCAACACTACCAGAACACAAATGAAATATGAATGAACTCAAATTAGGAAAAAACAAATGCCAATTAAATTAATCAAACCATTCTAAATGCATGACTTACAGCAAGAATTACCCCGAGGCACCACACCTTGTAACCACATATCATAAGCCACATTTCCGCATCTTACACGTATGGAACCTCGTAACCACATTATCAATCACTGTCGCACGACAAATCCCATGTGCTACCATGTACTATGTATCCGTGTCAAATGAAAATAAAATATTTGAGAGGTCTAATTAAATACAAAAAGGAATAATAACAATCTTGAATAAAGTAAGGCGTCAAATGAGATAATGAGTTTATTTTAGAAATCAGATAAAGTCAAATAAAGTACAATTTATACAAAATAAAGTATCAAATGAGCTTAGTTTAGAAACCAATAAGGTAAAGTAAAATAACGTGTTTAAACAATATAAAACACCAGTTAGCTTAACGAATTAAATATAGTATTGGTTAAATTAAAACATGATAATAAATTTTATGTAAGGTAAACATTAAATAGGGTGATGATAATAATTTGAGAACCCAATTAAAGTAAAAATGTGATAACCATTTAAAATTGTAAAGCACCAAGTGAGACAACAATCTCTATCTTAGAAACACATAGAATAAATCACCTTAATAATTCTTTTATATAAAACCTTTCAACCAACAAGTCGTTCCAACATAGAATGTACAATGAGAATCACAACTGAGGATAGCTCTACAATCAAAACTAGTAACAATATATTAAACATGTTTTGGCACACACCTGGATCCACACATAAATATAAATACCAACTCTTCTCCGTTGTGACACGTAACATGATTTGAAAACACATATAAAGAAATAACGTTACGGCGTGCAACCCAATCCCAACATATCATCATTTGTTCACGTTATAACACGTCCTTATTTCATCATATCAAGTAATATTGTATCAGTATCGTTGCGGCGTGAACCTCAATCCCAACAATTACAATAATTACCTGTCACGACCCCAAATCCTAAATCGACAGTGATGGTGTCTTTCATGGAACTAGGCTAGCCAACCATTTCAGACTATCAATATATTTCATAATTTCCCAAAATTAGCAGATTTTAAAATAGCAGAAGGAGATGACACAAATTATGCACTCCCCCAAAACCTGGAGTCAACTGTCAGCAGGTCAAGTATGAGCACCAGAGACCAGGTGGATTTCTTCAGAGATTAGATATTTCGGAGTGGAAGTGGGAGCGAATCACCATGCAATTTGTAGTTTGACTCCCACGGACTTCGCATAGGTTTGATACTATATGGGTTATTATGGATCGACTGACCAAGTCCGCGGACTTTATTCCTGTTGGTACTACTTATTCTTCAAAGCGGTTAGCTGAGATTTATATTAGAGAGATTGTCTGATTGCATGGGGTTCCAGTTTCTATCATTTCTGACAGAGGTACTTAGTTCACATCCCATTTTTGGAGGGTCGTGCAGAGGGAGTTAGGTACTCACGTTGAGTTGAGCACAACATTTCATCCTCAGACGGACGGGCAGTCGGAGCGTACTATTAAGATTTTGGAGGATATGTTGCGTGCCTGTGTCATTGATTTTGGGGGTTCATGGAACCAGTTTCTGCCACTCGCGGAGTTTGCATATAATAATAGTTATTAGTGGAGTATCAAGATGGCTCCGTATTAAGCTTTATATTGTAGGAGGTGCAGATCTCTGGTTAGTTGGTTTGAGCCGGGCAAAGCTAGGCTATTGGGCACAGACTTGCTTCAAGATGTGTTGGGTAAGGTGAATTTGATTCACGAGCGGCTTCGCACGGCAGTCTAGGAAGAAGAGTTATGCGGATCGGAAGGTCTGAGATGTGTCTTTCATGGTTGGGGAGAAGGTACCACTGAAGGTGTCACCCATGAAGGGTTTTATGAGGTTCGGGAAGAGGGGAAAGCTGAGTCCCAGGTTCATTGGGACATTTGAGTTTCTTTAGAGGATTGGGGAGGTGGCTTATAGACTTGCCTTGCCTCCCAACTTATCGAGTATTAATCCGGTGTTCCATGTTTCGATGCTCCGGAAGTATGTTGGTGACCTGTCTCATGTTTTGGAATTCAGCACGGTTCAACTCGAGGGTGATATGTCATATAAGGTAGAGCCAGTGGCCATTTTGGGTCGTCAGGTCAGGAAGCTGAGGTCTAAGGATATAACTTCAGTGGAGGTTCAATGGAGAGGACAGTCGGTGGAGGATGCCACTTGGGAGACCGAGCGGGATATGCAAAGCAGATATCCTCACTTATTCGAGACTTCAGGTATGTTTCTAGCCTCGTTCGAGGATAAACGTTTTCTTAAGAGGGGGGGAATGTAACGACCAGGCCGGTCGTTCCATGTGATTAGCCCATTTTCCCCATTTCTTCTTTATCATATATTTCTTAGCCTATTTTATTTGTGTTGGGTCGGTTGGCTCGGGTTCGAAATGGTCATGGTGAGAACTGAGACACTTAGTCTCATAAATTAACTTAGTAGTTGAAAAAGTCATCTGGGAGTTGATTTAATGGTAAACGACCTCAGAATGCGGATTTTATGGCTCACATAGCTTCTTTAGGTGATTTGGCACTTAGGAGTGTGTTCGGAATGATGTTTTGATGTCCGATGTAGAATTAGGCTGGAATAGGCGAAAGATAGTTTTTGGCGATTTTCGGTCGGCAGTGGAAAATAGGCTATAGGGGTCGGAATTGAATTTTGAAAGTTGGAGCAGGTTCGTAATGTCATTTTAGATAGGCGTGCACATTTTCAGGTCAATCAGATGTGTTTTGGTAGGTTTCGGCATCATTGGCGAGATTTAGAAGTTTCAAAGATCATAGGCTTGAATTTGATGTAATTTTGGTGGTTTTGTGTTGTTTTTGGTGTTTCAAAGGCTCGACTAAGTTTGAATGATACTATGGGGTGTATTGGTATGTTTTTTTGGGGCCCCGAGGGTCTCGTTATTGATTTCGGATGGTTAACAGAGGGTTGGACTTAGGAATTTGCAACAAAATAGTTGTTGGTGTGAATTTACTGGTGTGGCTGCACCTCCGGAAGGGGAGCCGCAGGTGCGATTTACCACATGTGCGAAGATCATTGCGAAGGTGCGAGATGATGCCAGGATGGAGGAGTGCAGGTGCGAAGCATGGGCCGCACCTGCGAAGCGGCAGGTGCGGGTGAGGCATCGCATGTGCAAAGTTTGGACTGTTAGTGGGATTTTGCAGGTACGCACCTGGGACCACAGGTACGAGTCTGCAGGTGCGAAAAATGGACCGCAGGTGCGGATTAACAAGATAGAAAATAAAAATAGGTGCCTCCGCGATATTTTGGGCATTTCTTCCATTGTTGCATGCGGGTTGAGCTTGTTTGAGAGAAAATTGAAGGAGGAATTCAAGGGTCTCCAATGGAGGTAAGTTTCCCGGATTAAAACCCTAGTTTTGTGTTATTTTGTGATGGATTAGGCTTGAAATTTGAGGAATTAAAGTAGAAAAAGTTGGGAAAAATGGGAGGTCGTTTGGAAATTTCTTTTGGTGATTTGAGTGGGCAATTGTGGTCCGATTGTGGTGTTCTTGGTGTGTGTATAATTATGGGAGGATTTAGATTCTAGTGATGTAAAGTTTATAGAATTCCGAGACGTGGGCCAGGGACTCGGATTTGGCCGAATTTCAGGAATTGTGTTAAAATTTATATCTTCGATTGGGTTTTAGTCCGTTAGCGTATATTGACGATGTTAATCTAATTTTGGTTAGATTCGGAGCATTTGGGAGCAAACGCGAGGGGCAAGCGCATCGCGGAGTAGCTTTGGGCTGTTTTGAGGTAAGTAGCGATTGTAACTCTAAACCTAAGGGTTTGACGCCCTTGTATTTAATATTGTTTTTGTAAATGAGGTAATTCACATGCTAGGTGAAGAGCGTGGGGGCGTGCACTGATATGGCTTGTGACCTGGTCTGTCTCGTAGCGACTATTAAGCTGTGTATTCGATTTGAAACCTTATGACATCCTGTGTTTCAGAAATTTATACTCGTTTATGGGCTGTGAGCCATGTTTGGGGCCTTGTGCCGACCTGTTAAACCCTCAGGGGTATTTTCCATGTTTGGGGCCTTGTACCGACCTGTTTAGATCCTCAGAGTACTTTTACACTATTCTATCACTATCCTCATAGAACATCTGTGAGCTCAGTCATGTTACCACTTGTTGTTATTTTCACTGTTATCACACTGCTTTAACTCTAAAAAGTATTTTCGGCTGAGTCCCGTGAGTTTAGATAAATTTCTCGAGTTGCTTGTGTGGGTGACTGAGCAGGCCGAGGGCCGACTATGTGAGGATAGATATGGGACGGGCTGTACGCCACAGCAATAAATATGTTAAATATTAGATGTGGGTCGGGATGCATGCCTCAGCAATATAGATTATAAATGGGTCGGGCTGCACGCCGCAGCAATATAGATTATATATATATATATATATATATATATATATATGGATCGGGCTGCACGCCGCAAATATATATGTTATATATGGATCGAGTTGCACGCCGCAGCAATGTTCATATAGTATCGGGCTGCACGTTGCAGCAGATATAGTGCTTGGGCTGAAGGAGCCCCTCCAGGAGTCTGTACACCCCCAGTGAGCGCAGTCGACTATTATATGGATCGGGCTGCATGCCGCAACGTATGTTATAAGCATCGGGCTGCACGCCGCAACAGTATTGATATATATATATATATATATTCGCTGTAGCAGTTGTGTGTATTCATGGGAGTACGAGTGTTTAAGTGAGAGCATGAGATACTGATAGTGGAGTCACGTGTGACTGAGAGGCTTGCCCGAGAGGCTTTACTGTGAGTGATACTGTGCCCGAGGGGCTTATATATTATGAAAATTCTGTTTTTAGACTTCTTTACATTGATTCTCTTTTGATAAATGTTGGATAAATGTTTTTATACGAGATTTTTAAAAGGAAATCGGGGTTTTATGAAATATTCGAAATTGTATATTCCTGACTTGATTTATTCATTTCCACTGTGATTCATTATATTGATGTACCTGATTTAAATGCTCGTCACTACACTTAAGTTTTTAGTTACTTTGATTACTTACTGAGTTGGTGTAGTCAAGTTAATCCCTGCACGTCTGTGTGTGGATCCATGTACCGGACAATCTCACTAGTTGATTTTCGGACGAGCTTGGAGTCGTTCGAGGATTGAGGTAGTTGCTCAACATCCCCAGCTCACCTTTTTTCCTTCCCTCAAATCATAAATTTCTTTTGGTCTTTTGTACCAAAAGCTTTTGTTGTATTAAGTCAATATATTGTACATTGTATTTACATTCTTATATGCTCATGACTGTTGACTCCAAATTTTGGGGGAGTGTATAATTTGTTTCAGCTCATTATTCTATCTTTTTGGAGAAGTATGTACCCCAGTCTCATAGGGAGGAGCAGCGCAGGCATTTAGAGCAGCTGCGTCAGGGAGATCTATCAGTGACGCAGTATGAGATGCAATTTTTGGAGTTGGCTCGTCATGCCACCGAGTTGGTCCCTACTGATAGGGAGATGATTAGGAGGTTTGTGGACGGCCTCACTTATCAGCTCCACCTTTTCATGACTAGGGAGAGAGTATCAGGTGCTAACTTTGAGCACGTTGTTGATATTGCTCGCGATATTGTGTCGGTTCGCCGCCAGGAGCGGGTAGAGAGGGAGGCCAAGAGGCCTCGTGGATCGGGTGGTTCTAGTGGTGCTCCTTCCAGGGGCAGTTTCAGCATGGTAGGGGTCGTTCGTTCAAGCCTCTTCAGTCAGGCCGCCCAGCCAATAGTGGTGCATCTTTAGGGCATGGTCCCCACAGTTTTCAGCCAAGCCATTCTTCTTTCGGTTCCCTTCCAGCCCATAGTGCAGCTCGAGCACCATCAGTTCAGGGTTCTTCTATGCTTGGTTCTCCTAGTGGACATTCTAGGGCCCGGGGTTCTTTTTAGTCCCCGTCTCTAGCTCCAGGGAGTTTTTATGAGTGTGGAGAGTTCGAGCACGTGAGGAGGCAGTGTCCTCATCTTCTTGGAGGCCCATCTCAGCCGAGGAACCAGCCTTCGACTTCAGCTCCAGTTATTTCACCACCTACCCAGGAAGCCAGGGGTGATAGTTAGTCAGCTAGAAGCAGCCCTAGAGGGGGAGGTCGAGCAGGTGGAGGTTAGGCCCGTATGTATGCCTTTCCATCCATGCCAGATGCTATGGCCTCCGATACAGTGATCATAGGTATTGTCCCAGTCTGTTGCCGAGATGGTTTATCTTTATTTGACCCTGGTTCTACATATTCCTATGTTTCTGCATATTTTTCCCTTTTTCTAGATATGCCCCGTGAGTCTTTAGTTACATCTGTTCATGTGTCGACTCCGGTGGGAGTACTGTTGTTGTAGACCGTGTGTATCGATCGTGTGTGATATCTATTGGGGGTCTGGAGACCCGAGTGGACCTACTGTTACTCACCACGGTCGATTTTGATGTGATATTGGGCATGGACTAGTTATCTCCGTGTCATGCTATTCTTGATTGTCATGCTAAGACCGTGACCTTAGCTATACCAGGATGTCCGAGGGTTGAGTGGAGAGGTTCTTCTTATTATATTCCTAGCAGGGTGATTTCCTACCTGAAGGCTTAGCGTATGGTTGAGAAGGGGGTGTTTATCGTATTTGGCTTTTGTGAGGGATTTCAGTGGTGAGACTCGCGCTATTGATTCGGTTCCTTTGGTCCGTGACTTTTCAGACGTGTTTCCGGCAGACGTGCCAGGCATGCCACCAGACAGGGACATTGATCTTCATATTGACCTGGTGCCAGACACTCAGCCTATTTCTATTCCACCTTATCGTATGGCACCAGCGGAGCTAAAGGAATTAAAGGAGAAGCTTCAGGAACTCCTAGATAAGGGGTTCATTCGGCCTAATGTTTCACCTTGGGGTGCACCGGTGTTGTTTGTGAAGAAGACGGATGGTTCTATGCGTATGTGTATTGATTATCGGCAGCTGAACAGAGTTACAATGAATAACCGGTATCCCTTGCCTCGTATAGATGACTTGTTTAATCAGTTGCAGTGTGCCAGGCTATTTTCCAAGATTGACTTGCGTTCCAGCTATCTTTAGTTGAAGATTCGGGGGCCAGACATCCCGAAGACTGCTTTCCGGACTAGATCTGGTCATTATGAGTTTCTGGTTATGTCATTTGAGCTGACCAATGCCCTAGCAGCCTTTATGCACTTTATGCACAGTGTATTCCGGCCTTATTTGGAATCTTTCTTCATCGTGTTTATTGACGATATCTTGGTATATTCCCGATCTCGGGAGGATCATGAGCATCATTCGAGAGTTGTGCTTCAGACCTTGAGAGAGAAGAGATTGTATGCAAAATTTTCGAAGTGTGAGTTCTGGCTTGCTTCAGTAGCATTCTCGGTGCACGTGGTGTCTAGTGAGGGTATTCATGTTGATCCGAAGAAGGTATAGGTGGTGCAGAGCTGGCCTAGACCGTCATTAGCTATCGAGATCCGCAATTTCCTTGGTTTGGTAGGGTATTATCGCCGTTTCGTCGAGGGATTTTTATCTATTGCAGCACCTATGACCAGACTGACCCAAAAGGGTGCTCAGTTCAGGTAGACTAAGGAGAGCTTTCAGAAGCTCAAGTCATCTTTGACTATAGCTCCGATATTGATTTTGCCTATTTGAAGGTGCATGAGAAGAATTATCCAGTGCACGATCATGAGCTAGCAGCTATTGTCCACGCTATAAAGATTTGGCATCATTACTTGTATGGAGTGCATTGTGAGATTTCTAGTGATCACCGTAGTTTGCAGCATCTCCTTAAGTAGAAAGATCTGAATTTGCGTCAGAAGAGGTGGTTGGAGCTTCTCAAGGACTATGAGCTCACTATCTTATATCATTCGGGGAAGGCCAATGTAGTGGCCGATGCCCTGAGTCGCAAAGCGGGGAGTTTGGGGAGTCTAGCCTACCTTCCAGTAGCAGAGCGGCCATTAGCACTTGATGTTCAGGCTTTAGAGGGTCAGTTGGTGAGATTTGACCTATCAGAGCCTCCGCGGGTATTGGCTTGTGTAGCCTCCAAGTCTTCTTCTTATGATTAGATTAGAGCACGCCAGTATGATGATCTACACTTGCTCGTTCTTCAGGACATTGTCCGTCGCGGTGATGTCAGGGACGTGGTTATTGGTGATGATGGGGTCATGAGGATGCAGGGCCAGATTTATGTGCCCAATGTGGATAGAGATAGAGATTTGATTCTAGCTGAGGCCCATAGTTCGCGTTATTCCATCCATCCGAGTGCCACAAATATGTATCAGGATCTGAGACAGAATTATTGGTGGAGATAGATGAAGAGAGATACTTTTGAGTTTGTGGCTCGGTGTCTCAACCTTCAGCAGGTCAAGTATGAGCACTAGAGACCAGGTGGACTGGTTCAAAAATTTGATATTCCAGAGTGGAAGTGGGAGTAAATCACCATGGACTTCGTAGTTGGAGTCCCACTGACTTTGAGGATGTTTGATGCTAAATGGATTATTGTGGATCGGCTGACCAAGTCTGCGCACTTCATTCATGTTGGTACTACTTATTCTTCGGAGCGGTTAGTTGAGATTTATATCAGAGAGTTTGTCCGAGTGCATGGGGTTCCAGTTTCTATCATTTCTGACTGAGGTACTCAGTTCACATGTAAGTCTTGGAGGGCCGTATAGAGGGAGTAAGAAAATCAGGTTGAGTTGAGCACAACATTTCATCCTCAGACGGACGGGCAGGCGGAGTGTACTACTAAGATTTTGGAGGATATCTTGCATGCCTGTGTCATTGATTTTGGGGGTTCATAGGACTAGTTTCTGCCACTCACGGAGTTTGCATAAAATAAAAGTTATTATTCGAGTATC
This sequence comes from Nicotiana knightiana, assembly GCA_005239525.1. NCBI lineage: Eukaryota > Viridiplantae > Streptophyta > Magnoliopsida > Solanales > Solanaceae > Nicotiana > Nicotiana knightiana. The sequence goes on along the minus strand of ML380589.1, from coordinate 2,396 downwards.
CAGATGGCTCCGTATGAGGCTTTATATTGTAGGAGGTGCAGATCTCCGGTTGGTTGGTTTGAGTCAGGCGAGGCCAGGCTATTGGGCACAGACTTGGTTCAGGATGCGTTGGGTAAAGTGAAATTGATTCAGTAGCAGCTTCGCATGGCGCAGTCTAGGCAGAAGAGTTATGCGGACCGGAAGGTCCGAGATGTTTCTTTCATGGTTGGGAGGAGGTACTGCTGAATTTGTCACCCATGAAGGGTGTTATGAGGTTCGAGAAGAGGGAAAAGCTGAGTCCCAAGTTCATTGGGCCGTTTCCCCCATTTCTTCTTTATCATATGTTGCTTAGCCTATTTATGTTTTGTTGGGTCGGTTGGCTCGGGTTCGGAATGGTCGTGGTGGGAACTGAGACACTTAGTCTCTTAAATTACTTTAATAGTTGAAAAAGTCAACTGAGAGTTGACTTAATGGTAAACAACCTCGGAATGCGGATTTTATGGCTCACATAGCTTCTTTATGTGATTTGGGACTTAGGAGTGGGTTCAGAATGATGTTTTATGTCCGGTGTACAATTAGGCTTGAATTGGCGAAAGTTAGTTTTTGGCGATTTCCAGCCGGCAATGGAAAATATGCTATAGGGGTCAGAATGGAATTCCATCAATTGGAGCAGGTTCATAATGTCATTTTGGATATTCTTGCAAATTTTCAAGTCAATCAGATGTGTTTTGGTTGGTTTCGACATCATTGCCGAGATTTAAAAGTTTCAAAGATCATAGGCTTGAATTGATGTAATTTTGGTGTTTTTGTGTTGTTTTTGGTGTTTCAAAGGCTCGACTAAGTTTGAATGATACTATGGGGTGTGTTGGTATGTTTTGTTGGGGCCCCGAGGGGCTCGGGATTTATTTCGGATGGTTAACGGAGGGTTGGACTTAGAAATATGCAGAAAAATAGCTGTTGGTGTGGATTTACTGGTGTGGCCGCACCTCCGGAAGGGGAGCCGCAAGTGAGATGACCGCATATGAGAACATCATTGCGCAGGTGCGAGATGAGGCCAAGCTGGAGGAGTGCAGGTGCGAAGCATGGGCCGTACCAGCGATGCCGCAGGTACGGGTGAGGCATCGCAGGTGCAAAGTTTGGACTGTTAGTGGGATTTTGAAGGTGCGCACCTGGGACCACAGGTGCGAGTCCGCAGGTGCGAAAAATGGACCGCAGGTGCGGATTAACTGGACAGAAAATATAAATAGGTGTCTCTGCGATATTTTGGGCATTTCTTCCATTGTTGCATGCGGGTTGAGCTTGTTTGAGAGCAAATTGAAGGAGGAATTCAAGGGTCTTCAATGGAGGTAAGTTTCCCGGATTAAAAAATCAGTTATATGTTATTTTGTGATTAATTAGGCTATAAATTTGAGGAATTAAAGTAGAAAAAGTTGGGGAAAATAGGAGGAGGTTTGGAAAATTCTTTTTGTGATTTGAGTGGGCAATTGTGGTCCGATTGTGGTGTTGTTGGTATGTGTAGAATCGTGGGAGGATGAGGATTCTAGTGATGTAAATTTTATAGAATTCCGAGACGTGGTCCTGGGGCTCGGATTTGGCCGAATTTCGGGAATTGTGATAAAATTTATATCTTTCGATTGAGTTTTGTTCCGTTAGCGTATATTGATGATGTTAATCTGATTTTGGTTAGAGTCGGAGCATTTGTGAGCCAATTCGAGGGGCAAGCGCATCGCGGAGTAGCTTTTGGGCTGTTTTGAGGTAAGTAACAATTGTAACTCTAAACCTGAGGGTGTATCACCCCGGTATGTGATATTTTTTTGGTAAATGAGGTGATGCACATGCTAGGTGACGAGCGTGGGGGCGTTCACCGATAAGGATTATGACCGGGTCCATCCCGTAGTGACTATCATGCCGCATATTCGATTTGAAACCTTATGACATCCTGTGTTTCAGAAAATTTTTACATGTTTATAGGCTGTGAGCAATGTTTGGGGCTTTGTGCCGACCTGTTAGACCCTCAGGGGTATTTTCCATGTTTGGGGCCTTGTGCCGACCTGTTTAGACCCTCACATGTACATTTACACTATTCTATCACTATCCTGATAGAACATTTGTGAACTAAGTCATGTTACCAATTGTTGTTATTTTCACTGTTATCACACTCCTTTGAAACACTGAAAAGTATTTCGGGCTGAGTCCCGAGAGTTTAGATAAATTGCCCGATTGGCTTGTGAGGGTGACTGAGTCAGGCTGAGGGCCGATTATGTGAGGATAGTTATGGGACGGGATGCACGCCACAACAATATATATGTTTTATATTACATGTGGGTCGGGTTGTATACTGCAACAATATAGATTATAAATGGGTCTAGCTGCACGCCGCACCAGTATATATATATATATATATATATATATATATA
>ML380587.1:59700-123219 GCA_005239525.1 Nicotiana knightiana | reverse complement strand
TCGTACTTATTAGAAAACTGTTTCCAAAACAGTTGCGGGTAAAAACCACAATCTTTATAAAAATCATTACTAGTAAAAAATAGTTATTTCCTTCTATTAATATCGAAAAAATGTTACCTATGAAAAACTGTTACGAAATACAAGAGTATATCAAAATCTGTTAAACAAAAAACAGTTGCAAGCATGAGTTTTAGACGATAACCAAACACATGTAATATGTCATGGAAGTTTAAGCAAAAAACTTTCCTTAGAAACATTCTTAAACATGTGTAAAATTCTTATCACTCTATTGCATTATCATGAAGTAGAGATTTCTTCTTCATGTCAATTATAAAGGGCCCTCTTGCATAAACTATGCCTATTACAAAAAGTCACACATTTAATATGACACCGTTCCTATTATAAAAAAGGTACGAGTATCTAGAGCATTCCACATGCAAAACTCGACGGTAAAACTAAAACCTCAAAAAATAAAGCATGCAAAAGACTTACAGAGGGAAACAGAAACTCAACAAAAGTCGAACTAACATTTATATATTAAAAACGGCTAAAACTAAGTATTAACTTATACTTAGCCATATAAGATTTTTATATTTACATTGTGGTTCCCCTAAGTTGTCATTTGGGGACTTAAAGGAAATCCAAATTTACCCCTGATGAGACTGGGGGTAACCACCAATTGATACAAAGAAAAAGAAAAAAGGGATAAACCAACTAGATCTTTTCAAGAGAGGGGTTAACTTTAGAGGCAAACGGAGCTGGAGCAATTGAGGATGAAGAGGCATGAGCGGTTGGAATCTCACCATCGGGTGAAGAGATGTTATGACCCTGTTGAGCCTTCTCCATGGCTTCCTTAGTTTTGATTATTTCAGCACTAAGGTCAAAACCCTCTTGACTCATTTTCATCAATGTGTCAAGGCGAGAATTCATATACGCCCAGCTCACATCGATAGCAACCACCTCTTCCAAATCTTCATAATCTTGTGCCCGCACTTGAAGCTCAGCCCTCAACCCGTCCTTCTCCGCCTCCTCATCTTCATGAGCGGCCCTTAATGGAACAATCGACTCCTCTAAAGTTTGAGCTTTGTCTAAAGCCCTTCGAAGATTTTCTTGAGTACGAGTGAGTGATTGCACGAGCTCGCCTGAGTATTCTTCCTCCTGCCCCGCAAGTCCTTCAAGTCTCTAATCTCCTATGAGGCACGGGACAGCTGCTCCGCGAACGAAGACTCTAGAACACTCTTATCTTTGTCAGCTTGACTGCAAGAAGCCCGCTCCACTGCTAGTTCTACTTCCATAAGTCTCATATGCCGCTTCAAGGTACTCCTTTCCTCTTCTAAAGCGTCCATGTCAATCCTTAAGTTATCATATTGTACTTTCCAATTATCAACTTCTACCTGCAAATCTCTTGTCTCTTGGTCTGTGTTTGAAATCCTCTTCATAAGCTCCATAGCCTATAAGGTTAATCTACAAGAAATAAACCAGTCAGATATGGTAAATTTCATATACGAGAGTGAAAGAGGATAACTTACACCATACCTTCAAAGAGCTATGCACGACCTCATTGGCCCATGTAAGAACATCGTGGCTAGCTAGCTTTTCTTTCTCAGTGGGACCTATCAAAGGCTTGAGCCACACTTCAGGCTCACCCATCTTCTTGAAAAGGTTTCCCTCAGCTGGAACCTCTATTACCACCTGCCGCATCTCTCTGTTGGAAGACCCTACTTCCCTAACGGAAGGCATGGAAGCAGGCAAAGATGGAATAGCAACAGGCACGGAAGGTTGAGGAGCTAGAGAAGCCACGGGCAAAGAAGCAGGCACGGAAAGTTGAAGAGTCTAAGAAGTTACAGGCAAAGCAGCAGCAAAAGTTGAGATAGCCAAAGGAATAGATGAATCAGCTTCTCTCAAAGAAGCAGTAAAGACAGCAGCCAAAGGGACGTCTTCAGGAGCAAGATCAATACCACCATGAATAGGGGAATGCGAAACATCATCAAAGACAGGGGGCTCAATCACAGACATGGGAGGCAAGGTTGAGGCAGTACGCTCATCATCTAAGACCATTCGCCTTCTCTGTGGCCTGTGCACTAAAGCACCATCTTCCTCTTCCTCTATGGAACGAGACTCACTAAGAGCCAAGGACATCTTCGGGATAGAGGAAGCAGACACCCCACGAGCAGAGAATCCTATTAAAAAGGGAAAAAGGTTAAACGACAAAAAAAAAGAATCAAGTAAGGAAAGAAGCAAGAACAAAAGCTTCACTTACCATGGGTCTTTACTTGCCAACCATACCTCCCCGCGACATACTTCTAAGATCTTTATTCTGAAGAAGCAACAGATAGCAGCTTTTCTACCCAATCACGAATACCGGTGACATTCTCAACAGTATTCATGATTGCTGAGAAAAGGAAAATAAGCAGATATGGTGTTAAATAAAACATCTCAAGTCAAAACAAGAAAAAGTAAATGCAAGCTAAAGCATACTCACGTACGCGATTCCACTTCTCAGGGAAGGGAAGATTTTCTTCACCCACTAAACCAGCAGTGGGAACAGCAACATACCGTAGGTACCAACCCCTATCCTTATCGTCTCCAAGGGTTACCAACACTAGTTTGCTTCTAGCAGTCAGAGTAAAAAACCCTTCACGAAATAAGGTAGGAGAGTAGAGGTGAATAAGATGGTTGAAGGTAAAAGGAACCGAGGCTAAAGAAGCCAAACTCCTAAGGCATGCGACAACTCGCCACACAAGCGGGCCAACTTGTCCTAAGCAAATATTGAAAAAACGGCAAAACTCAATTATAACTGGGTCAATGGGGGGTCTAAACCCTAAAGTGAAAGGATACGTATAAACAAAAGAATATCCCGTCTTGTAAGACGTTATTCTTTGATTACTATTCGGAATATAGACAGGAAAGTCAGATTTCCAAAAGCACTCCCTACGAACAAGGGAAATCTGACCCTCAGTTATAAGGGTTGGATATCTTTCTACACTATCAAGAGAAGAAGATTGATCTACAAGAACTTGACTATCCCTAGCAAAAACAAACTCAGCAGGGACAATTTCATCGACTCCAGGTTCACGAAGGCGTTCGCCTCTACCTCTAGAAAAAGACGGAGAAACCCTAAATCTCGGAGAAACTGGAGATCTAGTGGAAGGATAAGGAACTATCTGAGAAGAAGAAGAGCCCCTCGAAGGAGTGAATCCTATACTTCTAAGTCTACCACCCCTCCGACTCCTAGTCGGAGCAGAAGAAGGCACTAAACTTTCAATATCTATTACTCTTTGAGGTTGGTTTGAAGAAGACATGTTTACAAAGGCAAAGAAGAAAGTTCTTTACAAAAGACAAAGTTAGAAAAGTGTTTCGTGGAAGCAAAGAAAAGAAAACATGAATTTATACTTGAAGACAACCGTCAAACATGAAGAAAAAGGAAAATAATGATGAAAAGTCATAATTGAAGATGTCACTTCGGGACTGTCACAGCCGCAAAAAGCCCTAAAAGGTGCTGAGTAAATGCAGAACCAATCCGAAAAGGACACGTGGTATGAGCATTAAATGGAAGTGACAAATGACGCCTATGGTGAAGAGAAGGATACAATGATTCAAGGAAAAGCGGCGGAAAAATATTCCCGCCATAAATGAATATCCACTTACCAAATATTAATCGTTAAATATATGGTAAAGAGGGGGGACTATCTGTATTGGTAAAAAAAAGAGTTTCACGCATAAGCCAGCTTTTGACAACTCAGCTAGTCACGTAGACACAAGAAAACGCGACAGTTGGACGTGACTCCTTGAAGAGATACGGTACAAAGATGCACGATTCAGTTAACCCATGAACTTATCAGCCACGGGAAACTCAACTTGATCAAAACGAGAGAGAGGCACGGTCAGAATGAATCTAGACAAAGCTACGAGCAGATTCAGGGACCCATAATTGATTACTCAAACGTTATGTAACTGAACCCCAATTACCGTTATCCTTTGTAACGCCTCATTAATGTCATAATTAGTCATTAATGAGTAACCATAGCAAGAACCGTACGTTATAAAAATCTCTTATATAAGAGAGGGGAATACAGCTTGTAAAGGCATCTGATTCTCGAATACAATCAACATCGATATTTTATTTCTGCAATATTGTTTATTATTCATTTTTCCCATTATCTTGATTATCAGTAACTCGTATTCATATTAAAAATAAGATTTAGTCAAAGGGTCTAATTCTTTGGTTAAACAAATGGACCGCAAAATGACCTTCAAAATTGAGTTTCTCCTGTTCAACTCTACGGCGATTCAGCGGCTCGTGGAGCAGTACTGCGATTGCATAAGGGACCACAGAAACGCCTTGTTCTGCCAATTTCTTCCACCAACTCCACAATTCTTTGCACAACCCAAAAATTATGTACCGCGACGAGCATTATCTATAACCTCCCAACACGTTTTCCTACTTCGGCACCATAAAACCTTGAATTCCTTGGTAAAATTTTACAGGGCCTTACATCCTCCCCTGTTTAGGATCATTCATCCTCGAAAGAGGACCGGAGTGCACCGTGGATATTCATTGAGACTCAACTCTTCATTCACACTCCAGAGACTCCAAATTTGACTAACTCCCCAGATTTTCATAAATTTTGGTAGAGTCTCCCATGTTTTTGGGCCTATCCACCTGTCAGAGAGCCATAGAAACCAATCCTAACAACATATTCATAATCCAATGACGTAACATAGCATGAAAATAACACCAACCACAACCTCGTAAGAATTATATTAGCAAAAAGGATCATCTTTAACATAAACTGTACAAGTTAAACGTAACTCACAGAAAGTAAGCTCTTAACATTTTTTTAAAGCACAACTACTTAGTTATTCAAACAAATGACAGTATTTCTTCTCCATCTCTTGCTCGTTCTACCAAGTGTCTCTTCAACTTGTTGGTTTCACCATAGCACCTTCACCGAGGCAATATCTTTATTCCTAAACTTTTGGACTTGTCTATCAAGAATGACTGACAACCGGAACCTACTCATAATTCAATTCTTCATTAAATTCAATAGTCTCTAGTGGGACAATGAGTGACGGTATCAAACTACTTTCTTCAACATGGACACATGAAACACCGGATGTACTAACAACATCTCTTGAGGTAACTCCAGCTTATAGGCCACTTGGCCAACCCTCTGCAAGATCCTGTACGGTCCGATATACCTCGGAATCAATTTCCCTTTCTTCCTAAATCGCATTATACCCTTCATAGGGGAAACCTTCAGGAATATCCAATCATCCTCTTTGAACTCCAAATCCGTGCGACGCACATCCAAATAGGACTTTTGGCGACTCTAAGCAATTTTTAGCCGTTCCTTAATGATCTTAACCTTCTACATAGCCTGATGCACGAGTACATCCCTATTAATTCTGCTTCCCTAACTTCAAACCACCCAATGGGAGATCTACATCTCTTGGCGTATAAAGCTTTGAACGACGCCATCTGAATGCTGGCGTGGTAGCTGTTGTTATAAGCAAATTATATCAATGGAAAATGGTCATCCCAGCTACCCTTGATGTCAAGAACACAAGTGCGCAACATATTCTCAAGCGTCTAAATAGTTTGCTCTGCTTGCCTGTCGGTCTGTGGATGAAAAGTTGTACTAAGATTTACCTATGTACCCAAACCTTGCTGGAATTTATGCCAAATATTAGCGGTGAATTGTGCCCGTTGATCTCAGACAATAGTAACTGAAGTGCCATGCAACCTGACTATTTCCATTATATACAATTGAGCGTATGTTGTGTCGATAGCCTTAACAGGCAAGAATCGTGCTAATTTCGTGAGTCGGTCCAGAATCACCCAAATCGAATCAAACTTACGAGGCGTACTAGGTAGACCTACTACAAAGTTCATATTGATCATCTCCCACTTCCACGTTGGGATTTCTATATTTTGTGTCAAACCTTCGGGCCTTTGATGCTCGGCCTTCACTTGTTGACAGTTTGAGCATCTAGCCACAAAATCCGCTACGTCCCTTTTCATGACATTCCACCAATAGACTTTCTTAAGATCATGGTAATTTTTGTAGGCTTGGGTGCACGGAATACTTGGAACTGTGAGCCTAGGTCACTATTCTTTTCCCGGATGTAGTTTACATTTGGAACACATAATCACCCGTGGTACCTTAGTGTATCATCATTCGTGCCAATAGATAAATCCATGGTCTTGTGTTAATGAATTCCCTCCATCAATTTCACAATAAATGGATCATCATATTATTTCTCCTTGACTTCCACTACAAGTGATGATTCAACCCTATTTTGCACAATCACCCCACCATTGCTAGAGTCTGTAATACGAACTCCCAAACAAGCCAGTCGGTGAAATTCCTTGGCCAACAGCCTTTGATATGCCTCTAAGTGAGCCAAAGTACCCATGGATTTTCGACTAAGAGCATCCGCCACAACATTAGCCTTCCCCGGATGATATAGAATATCGATGTTGTAGTCCTTAAGTAACTCAAGCCATCTCCTTTTTCTTAGATTCAACTCCTTCTGCTCGAAGATATATTAAAGGCTCTTATGGTCCGTCAATATGTCCATATGGACCCCATACAAATAATGATGCCAAATCTTCAATGCAAACACCACTGCTTCGAGCTCTAAGTCATGTGTTGGGTAATTCTTCTCATGGTTCTTGAGTTGCCTAGAAGAATAAGCGATCACCTTTCCATGTTGCATCAATACACACCCGAGTCCGATCCTTGAAGCATCAAAATATACCACAAACCCATTCGTACCCTCTATTAAGGTCAACACCGATGTCATAGTCAATCTTGACTTCAACTCTTGGAAGCTCTTTTCACTAGCATCTGACCACTGGAACCTGACTACCTTCTGCTTCAATTTAGTCAATGGAGAGGAAAAAGTAGAGAACCCTTCCACAAACCTCCTATAATACCCAGCTAATTCCAAGAAATTGCGGATCTCCATTGGAGTTGTATGTCTAGGCCAATTTTTCACAATGCGATCTTCTGAGGATCAACCTTGATCCCCTCACTAAAGATGACATGACCCAAGAAAGTGACAGATTCAATCCAGAATTCAAACTTCGAAAATTTTGCATACAATTTATGCTGACATAGAGTCTGTAGAACTTACCTAAGATGATCGGTGTGGTCCTCTAGACTTCGCGAATTCGCAAGGATATCATCAATTAACACTATCACAAAATATTTTAGCAAGGTCTTAAAGACTCGATTAATAAGATCCTGAAAGATGTCGCGGCATTCGTTAGCACGAAAGACATTACCAAAAATTCAAAGTGCTCACAGCAGGTCCTGAAAGATCTTTTCGGAATACCCCGCTCCCTGATCTTCAATTGGTGATACCCCGATCTTAGGTCAATCTTGAAGAAGTACTTAGCACCATGAAATTGACCAAGCAAGTCATCTATCCTTGGCAGTGGATACTTATTCTTGACTGTGGCTTTGTTAAGTTGTCGATAGTCAAAATACATCCTCGACGACCCATCCTTCTTTCTTACAAAGAGAACTAGTATGCCCCAAGGCGATATACTTGGTCGGATGAAACCCTTTTCTAACAAATCTTTCAACTGCTCCTTCAGTTTCTTCAATTCTGCCTGAGCCATTCTGTAAGGTGGAATAGATATAGTGTCATGGCCAAAACATCACTAGTCGTGATGGCACCTAACTCGACCCACTAGCTAAGTCAATTGAAAGACAAAAGAATCCAAACGAATTATAGAAAAATAATAAAGAAATATCCGAACTTTTACAAATTTCACAAGAACTGGTATTACGAATAATGAGCTTCTAAGAATCTGAATTTACAAGCTGATACAAATAATTACATGATCTATTGAAAACTACATATAATAGACTAATACAATCTAAAGCCACCAAGAACAAGTAGCAGCTATATCCGTAATGCACGAACATCTTCAGGGTCAGCTCCCGACATCGCCAGCAGCTCCGCTCCAAAAGTCTGCACACAAGGTGCGAAAGTGCAGTATAAGTACAACCGACCCCATGTACTCAGTAAGTATTTTGTCCAACATCGTCGAAGTAGTGACGAGACTTTTTTTTTGTAAAAATGTGCTCACTAATAAAAGTTTGTACCGAAATCTAGCAATATAACTATACAACAATATAACAGAACAGAGTACACGAAATGTACAAAACAATAACAAAGTACTGGAAGAAAACACAATTCAACAAGTATCAATATCTCACCCAATCTTTTCCTTAGAGCGAAACCAATAAACCACAATATTCACCTCGAAACTTTCATAATGTGAGAAATATACTCAAGACATCAAATGCAATGGAACGGAAACACCCTTCGTGCATTTATCTCACCCTCACCAATTATGCATAAAACAATACCAACCGAATGGCAGAGATGCCGATAACAGAAATAACAAAGTAGTAAATACGCAAATAGACATGAAGAACGAGAATTTATATGAGAACTTCAGTAACATACTAGACAGAAAGCTTAGAGGTAATGACAACGATTAGGAAAAAAGGAATGTAACTACAACTAACTAGCATGGTGAAGGCATGAAGATAGATATGACAAATATGGAAGCGAACACAACTTCCCAAACCAACATCCCAACAGAAAGCATAGAGGAGAGTGTTTAAACGAATAATCCAAATGAATCTCAATCACAACTTCCCAAACCAACAATGGTTCAATAAACCCACAAGAACCTTATTTTTCTGGTATTTTCACAAATCCCACGAATGATCTACAACCCAAGCATAGAATCTAGTATCTCAGGAATGTTGGCCATAGCAATGTAATAATGGGTACACATGGTGATAACCGAGCTAAACACATCAATGTAATCTCAAAATTTCCTTCAAATTTGATCAACTCATAATGAACTAAGTCTTAGTTTCCAACATTTAATATTATATTCTTAGTATCTAGGAATCAAGTAAGGCATGAAAAATTAAGATCACGTGAATGTACAAGACACCATTTATAACATAATTTACCCCCGAGCATGGTTAACCCTGGCACATGGATATATGCTCGTGACTCATATATGTATCACCCCCGCATGTAGCAAACAATGTCAAATAGTAGGGAAAATTCCATCGACAAAGTTAGGCAAGACACTTACCTCAATTTGGTTAATTCAATACTCAATTTAGCTTTTTCTTTACAAGATCCACATTCGCTCGGCTCAATCTAGCCAAAGACGACTTAAATACATCACACAATGCAAGGGAAAATAATTTTAATTAATAAAGTTGTGACTTCTATTCAATTTCTAAAAAGTCAACTCTTGGGCCCACCCGGTCAAAATCCAGGTCCAAGAATAGGTCTTGAATACGCATAGCCTCACGAGTCCAAATATGTATTCGGTTTCCAAATCCGAGACCTATTCGACTTTAAATCCCAAATTTCCATTTTTTTAAGTTTGACAAAATTACCAAATTTTTCCCTAGATTTCTTATGAATTTGATGTTAAATCTTGTGAAAAATCATGAAATGTAATTGAAAATTGATTAGAGGCACTTACCCAATGATTTTTGGTATGAAAATCCCTTCACAAAGTTGCCTCTCATTGAAGCCAGGGTTCAAAATATATCAAAATGAAGCTAAGTCTCACAATTATCAGCACTTAACAGGTTGCATATGTCGGATTTGCAACAGGGGGCTCGCAAATGCGACCCTCGCAAATGCGAAAAAGAAGCTTTCCTGTCAAGGTCGCATTTGCGACCCAATATTTTGCAAATGCGAAGACCAATACTTCGCAAAAGCGGCAGGGTCCCTCACAAATGCGGATAACCCCACATCGCAAATGCGATAGGTTTCTTCGAAATGTGAATCTTCCCCAGCAGACCAATTTTCGCAAATGTGATAGCTACTTCGCAATTGCGAAAAATACATCGCAAATGCGATGACACCAGAACCAGAACTCAAACTTTGAACAAAAACAATCTAAACTCACCGGAACCCCCGAGTCTCCAAACCAAACACCCACACGAGTCTAAAAACACAACACGAACTCGCTCGAGCGACCAAAACATCAAAATAACCTCTAGAATCAGGAATCGGACGCCAAAACGCATGAAGATCATAGGAAACTTCAAGAACTTCTAGAATCGCAACCAAATGTCCGAACCATATCAAATCAACTCCAAATGGCGCGAATTTTGCAGACAAGTTCTACATGACAAAAGGAACATACTCGGAGCTTCAACTCATGCATAACAACTTCGAAACGACGAATCGCAACTCAAGTCAAAATCAATGAACTTTTGAACTTTGACTTCTACAACCGATGTCGAAACCTATCGGAACGCATCAAATTTTTCACACACATCACATTCAACATTATGGACCCACTCCAACTTCCAGAATCGGAATCCGACCCCTATATCAAAAATTCCATGCCTAATCAAACTTCCCAATAATCCAAATTCCGCCATTTCAAGACAAATTCGACTACGGACCTCCAAATTACAATCTGGACGCGCTCCTAAGTCCAAAATCACCCAACGAAGCTAACGGAACCCACGAAACTCCATTCCGAGATCCAATGCTAAAAGGTCAAACTTGGTCGACTCTTCCAACTCAAAGCTTAAATCTTGAAGTTCATTCTTCCAAATCAATTCCGGATAACTTGAAAACCAACATCGACGACTTACGCAAATCATAATACATCATGCGGAGATACTCGAGCCCTCGAACTACCAAGAAAAGTTCAAATGCTCAAAACGACCAGTCAGATCGTTACATCTTCCACCACTTAAACACATGTGGTCCTCGAACCTGCCAACAGTCGTTCCAAAGCTATCAAACCACGGCAAAACCTTACAATGCATATACCCGGGGATGATCCCCACGTTACCCTGCTCCACATAAGCCTACCAACGCAACATAATTAGAGATCCTTACTTCAACTTTGGTCCTTAACCATAGAACCCAAATCCCCAACATCCAGAATTCATTACAAGCCCCGAATCTCACATCTACACACTGTATAAACCTGAACAGATGTATCCGTTCATAACCATAACACCAAGATGAAATCACATAACACGCCCCATTACTCAGACACTCACAGCAGGAACTATTGACCACCATTACTACACAAAACAAACCCAGTGCTGATAGCAAACCTCATATCGATTAGAGCCTCGTTAAAAACCTTCATACCCTGTCGATGATGAAAGAAACACACACAACCTCTTAACCACTCAGTTGATCAATAAGCCAAGAAACTCACTTGTTCGACTAGGGCCATTGCCCAAATCTTCAGCAAAAAATAGTATTATTATTCCAAACCCCCCTCATCCCAATATGATAATGCAAATCCCAAGTCTATAAATCTCTTCTCAGCCAATATAAACAGCCCCACCGACAGAACCTATGAACCTAGAGCTCTGATACCAACTTGCCACGACCCAAACATCCCTAGTCGTGATGGCACTAACTCGACCCACTAGGTAAGCCAATTGACAGACATAACAAGACAAACGAAATTATAGGAAAATAATCAAGAAATATCCGAACTATTACAAAATTCCCAAGAACTAGTAGTACGAATCATGAGGATCGAAAAATCTGAATTTACAAGTTGATACAAATAATTATATGATCTATTGAAAAATACATAAAACAGACTAATACAATCTAAATCCACCAAGAACAAGTAGCGGATCTATTCGAAATGCACAAACATCTTCAAGGTCAGCTCCCGGCATCGCCAGCAACTCTGCTCAAAAAGTCTGCACACAAGGTGCAGAAGTGTAGTATGAGTAAAACCGACCCCATGTACTCAGTAAGTATTTTGTCTAACCTCGTTGAAGTAGTGACGAGACCTTTTTTTTGTAAAAATGTGCTCACTAATAAAAGTCTATGTCGAAATCTAGCAATAGAATTATACTACAATATAACATAATAGAGTACACAAAATGAATGTACAAAACAATAATAGAGTATTTGAAGAAAACACAATTCAACAAGTATCAATATCTTACCCAATCCTTTCCGTAGAGGTAAAACCAATAAATCACAATATTCACCTCGAAACTTTCATAATGTGAGAAATATACTCAAGACATCAAATCCAATGGCATGGAAACACCCTTCGTGCATTTATCTCATCTCACCAATTATGTGTAAAACAATACCAACCGAATGGAAGAGATGTTGATAACAGAAATAACAAAATAGGAAATACACAAATAGCCATGAAGAACGAGAATGTACATGAGAACTTCAGTAACATACTAGACAGAAAGCATAAAGGTAATGACAACAATTAGGAAAAAAGGAATGTAACTTCAACTAACTAGCATGGTGAAGGCATGAAGATAGATATGACAAATAAGGAAGCGAACACATGGTCTTTATAAGTTAACAAGTAGAGACATGAACGACTAACATGGAAGAAGACCTATACTTAAGTGCAACAAAACAGACGACATGGGTCCAATCATAACAGCAGGAAGTAGGCATGATATTGGCAAGTTAAGCAAATAGAAGGCATGGTAACACGACAATAATTGTGATAGAGGATAAAGACAGAACAGTAAAGACATATCACATAAGAACCATGAACACGACTATAACAACTCAAGGTAAAGACATGAAGATATCGGCAAGAAAAGGATATCACAACATAATGTGTGTCTCTCGTCCTCACTTGCACGGAAACACCCTTCGTGCCATGAACTCACCGTAAAATGAAAGCACAATAATATAAGTGCAATGGAACAGCATCACCCTTCGTGATTTTTCTCACATAACATGGCACAGCATCACCCTTCGTGCTTTTACTCATAATGATATGGCACGGCATCACCCTTCGTGCTTTACACTCTCCTCACATGATAATGTATATACAATGGCACGGCATCACCCTTCGTGCTTTACACTCTTCCTTACCAAACATGTGTATAACAATGACAACAAGTCAAGAAACATAAATAACATCAAGGAGAGTGTTTAAACGAATAATCCAAATGAATTGCAATCACAACTTTCCAAACCAACAATGGTTAAATAAATCTGCAAGAACCTTATTTTTCAGGTATTTCCACAAATCCCACGAATAATCTACAACCTATGCATAGAATCTAGTATCTCAGGAATGTCGGCCGTAGCAATATAATAATGAGTATGCATAGTGATAACCGAGTTAAACACATCAATATAATCTCATAATTTCCTTCAAATTTGATCAAGTCATAATGAACTAATTCTTAGTTTCCAACATTTAATATTATATTCTTAGTATCTAGGAATCAAGTAAGGCATGAAACAAGAAGATCACGTGAATGTACAAGACAGCATTTATAACATAATTTACCCCCGAGCATGGTTAACCTTGGCACATGCATATATGCTCGTCACCTCATATATGTATCACCCCCGCATGTAGAAAACAATGTCAAATAGTAGGGAAAATTCCTTCAACAAAACCAGGCAAGACACTCACCTCAATTTGGCTAATTCAATACTCAATTTAGCTTTTCCTTTAGAAGACCCACCTCCTCTCGGCTCAATCTAGCCAAAGACGACTTAAATACATCACACAATTCAAGGGAAAACTATTTTAATTAACAAAGCTGTGATTTTTATTCAATTTCTAAAAAGTCAACTCCCAGGCCCGCCCGGTCAAAACTCGGGTCCAAGGGTAGGTCGTGACTACCCATAGCATGACGAGTCCAAATATGTATTTTGTTTCCAAATTCGAGTCCTATTCGACTCTCAAATCCCAAATTTCCATTTTTCAAAGTTTGACGAAAATCCCAAATTTTTCCCTAGAGTTCTTATGAATTTGATGTTAAATCTTGTGAAAAATCATGAATAGTAATTAAATATAGATTAGAGACATTTACCTAATGATTTGGTATGAAAATCCCTTCACATAATCTCCTAATCATCGAAGCTAGGGTTCAAAATATATCAAAATGAAGCTAAGTCTCGGAATTCTCAGCACTTAAAAGGTTTCATATGTCGCATTTGCAACAGGGGGTTCGCAAATACGGACAACATATCGCAAATGCGAAAAAGAAGCTTTTCTATCAAGGTTGCATTTGCGACCCAATATTTCGCAAATGCAAAGACCAATACTTTGCAAAAGCGGCAGGGTCCCTCGCAAATGGGGACAACTCCACATCGCAAATGCGACAAACGCGATGGGTTTCTTCGCAAATGTGGATCTTCCCCAGCAGCCCAATTTTCTGCAAATGTGATGGCTTCTTCGCAAATGCGATGACACCAGAACCAGAACTCAAACTTTGAACAAAAATAATATGAAACTCACCCGAGCCCCCGAGGCTCCAAACCAAACACCCACACGAGTCTAAAAACACAACACGAACTCGCTCGAGCGACTAAAACATCAAAATAACCTCTAGAATCAGGAATCGGACACCAAAGCGCATGAAGAACATAGGAAACTTCAAGAACTTCTAGAATCCCAACCAAACGTCCGAACAATATCAAATCAACTCCAAATGGCGCCAAATTTTGCAGAGAAGTTCTACATGACAAAACGAACCTACTCGGAGCTTCAACTTATGCATAACAACCTCGAAACAATGAATCGCACCTCAAGTCAAAATCAATGAACTTTTGAACTTTAACTTCTACAACCGATGTCGAAACATATCGAAACACATCCAATTGACCTCAAATTTTGCACACATGTCACATTCGACATTAAGTACCCACTCCAACTTCCTAAATCGGAATCCGACCCCCATATCAAAAAGTCCACGCCCGGTCAAACTTCCCAATAATCCAACTTCCACCATTTCAAGACAAATTCAACTACGGACTTCCAAATTACTATCTGGACGCGCTCCTAAGTCCAAAATCACCCAACGGAGCTAATGGAACCCACGAAACTCCATTCCGAGATTCAATGCTAAAAAGTCAAACTTAGTCAACCTCACTCAAAGCTTAAATCTTGAAGTTCATTCTTTCAAATCAATTTCGGATAACTTGAAAACAAACACTGACGACTTAGAAAATCATAATACATCATGTGGAGATACTCGACCCCTCAAACTACCGAGAAAAATACAAATGCTCAAAATGACCAGGCGGGTTGTTACATCTTCCACCACTTAAACACACATGTTCCTCGAACGTGCCAAGAGTCGTTCCAAAGTTATCAAACCACGGAGTAACCTTACAATGCATATACTCGGGGATGATCCCCACGTCACCCTGCTCCACATAAGCCTGCCAACGCAACATAATTAGAGATCCTTACTTTAGCTTTGGTCCTTAACCTTAGAACCCAAATCCCCAACATCCAGAATTCATTACAAGCCCCGAATCTCACATCTACACACTATATAAACATGAACAACTGTATCCGGTCATAACCATAACGCTAAGATGAAATCACATAATACGCCCCATTACTCAGACACTCACAGCGGGAACTATTAACCACCATTACTGCCCAAAACAAACCCGACAGGTAGCAAACCTCATATCGATTAGAGCCTCGTTCAAAACCTTCATACCCTGTCGATAATGAATGAAACACGCACAAACTCTTAACTACTCAGCTGATCAATAAGCCAAGAAACTCACTCGTCCTACTAGGGCCATTGCCCAAATCTTCAGCAAAATATAGTATTATTCTTCCAAACCCCCCTCATCCCAATACGATAGTGCAAATCTCAAGTCTAGAAATCTCTTCTCAGTCAATATAAACAGCCCCCATACAACACGGTCATAGGATAAGAGAGAAACACATAACATAAACTAGGGAGTTAATAGAATCTATTCTGCCCGATGATATACCGGTGGTAACAACTGCATACGAGAAAGCAAATTCGATCCGATACAGAATACACATCCTCATTGGGCCTGCCAATAGGCCCCCAAATCAACTTGGGTCATCCCCGAACTGACAAATAGCCCTCCAAAATTCCATAACGACATGACCATGACACACACTATCATCCGGCTAACTTTGGCCATATTTCACATTCTACAACCACGAAACAATTAACTTCTGAGAACTCCCAGTCTCCAAATCCATAGAACACACGAATCACCCTTCCTGATCCCAACTCCACCACCCAAATGTCTAACACATATCTCGAATACGATCATCCCACGAGGCATACTTCTATAATTCTTCTGTGCCACATAACAAAATTTGAATCTCAACGGTCGACTAACCAGGCGAGCACTGCAATATCAATGATGCATCCGTAAGTCAAAACATAATGCGCCTTCTGAAATGCACACCCTTCTCAGGCAACACCAGGTTGTAATAGCATCCATCTAGACATCTGAAACCATCCGTGTTGTCTAAGAATCCATGAACTTCCCTTCAAAATTGAACTGTGACCTTGCACATGCAAAACTCAATACTGATCAGCCAGAAACCTTCTATTTGATCTCATCTTGGAGGAAATCCCAATACGCAACATGTTCCTCACACCAGTAGGAAATATTCACCTCAAACCGTGATAGAAATCATCGAGAACACCTTGGAATTCGTTTGCACATACCTAAGCTATCAGAACCGAATCCCTATAACTCAACCAAGCCATACAGTTGCCCAAACCCATGAGCATTGCCACGAAACACCTGTGGAGACCCACCACATCATAAGTACTCAAAGAACTGATCATATCATTACCGTGTTGATCCAATTTACAATCATACTACCTTGTTTCCTCAGAGTTCCTTCCAAATTACCCTCAAGTTGATACCCCTCCTTGCAAGAACACCATGATACTTACCCCAAAGCTCGCCATGAGAGATCCTAGCATAAGAACCACACCTCCTAAAGTCCCATAAGCCGTTGTATTCCCTCTTAGCACCCCAAAGCACCACAACCAAGGAACCCACTCTAAAGAGACCTTCTGTAAATCCAAAGTCGTTTCCTCCACCAGTTAGTCTTCCTGTTAATGAAATGCATAATCTGCAATGATATAGAAATACCGTGAGCCTCGACACCATCCAATGTAAATATCTGATTCTAGCCACATCTACTAAGCCATCACTTAATCTTCCTGAGTTTGAACTCCTCAATAAGGCATGAAAATCAAATTCATCCAGCAACCAAACAACAATAAAAACCTTCCAACACACTCATAACTTTGAACTACACGTCACATGAAGACCGAAACCAAGCACCTATCAGTCCTTTTTACACCTCGAGCAAACTCCTCTCTTCCCATTCAAGTCATCTGAACATAAACCGCAGTCACATCCTACTGATCATTTAGTCATCCAACCACTCACCGACCGCAAATTCCACTCATAGGGATATTACCTGACGTTTAAGTCCCGAAAGCATATGTTCACGCAACCGAAATCCCCGTGCTCAAGATACAGTCCAAACTTGGCCTCAAGTCCTCCAGACTGACCCGTCACTAGTACACAGAAATTAGATCTCACACCTCATCCATAGGATCACAAGTCGTCAATGCACAGCCGATACTGAGGGCTTGCATGTGCATACGAATGCGTGGAAGGACTTCAAAGAATTACGTTTCAAGCTGAATCAATGTTGCACGATAAGGAAAGAAAGATGGGAAGTTTATCCTAAATGCCTGTAGCCTCTCGAAGATAGGTATGGATGTCATCAAACCGATCCGCAAGACTCTACTAGACACTTGCGCATGACTCGTAGAACCTATGAACCTAGAGCTCTGATACCAACTTGTCATGACCCAATAATCACTAGATGTGATTCCACCTAACTCGACCCGCTAGGTAAGTCAATTGACAGACAAAACAAGCCAAACGAAATTATAGGAAAATAATGAAGAAATATCCGAACTTTTACAAATTTCCCAAGAACTAGAAGTATGAATCATAAGCTTCTAAGAATATGAATTTACAAGTTGATACAAATAATTACACGATCTGTTGAAAATTACTTAAAACAGACTAATACAATCTAAATCCACCAAGAACAAGTAGCACATATATCCGGAATGCACGAACATATTCAGGGTCAGCTCCCGACATCGCCAACAGCTCCGCTCCAAAAGTCTGCACACAAGGTGTAGAAATGCAGTATAAGTACAACCGACCCTATGTACTCAGTAAGTATTTGTCTAACCTCATCGAAGTAGTGACGAGACTTTTTTTTGTAAAAATGTGCTCACTAATAAAGGTTTGTACTGAAATCTAGCAATAGAACTATACTACAATATAAAAGAATAGAGTACACGAAATGAATGTACAAAACAATAACAGACTACTGGAAGAAAACACAATTCAACAAGTATCAATATCTCACCCAATCCTTTCCTTAGAGAGAAAACCAATAAATCAAAGTATTCACCTCGAAACTTTCATAATGTGCGAAATATACTCAAGACATCAAATCCAATGGAACGGCAACACCCTTCGTGCATTTATCTCATCCTCGCCAATTATGCGTAAAACAGTACCAACCAAATGGCATAGATGTCGATAACAGAAATAACAAAGTAGGAAATACACAAATAGCCATGAAGAACGAGAATTTACATGAGAACTTCAGTAACATACTAGACAGAAAGCATAGAGGTAATGATAACGATAGGAAAAAAGGAATGTAACTTCAACTAGATAGCATGGTGAAGGCATGAAGATACATATGACAAATAAGGAAGCGAACATATGATATTTATAAGTTAACAAGTAGAGACATGAACGACTAACATGAAAGAAGACCCATACTTAAATGCAATAAAACAAATGACATGGATGCAATCATAAAAGCAAGAAGTAAGTATAATATTGGCAAGTTAAGCAAATAGAAGGCATGGTAACACGACAACAATTGTGATAGAGGAAAAAGACATAACAGTGATGACATATCACATAAGAACCATGAACACGACAATAACTGTCACGCCCCAAATTCAAGGGACGCGATCGGCACTCGACCGGGTGACCCCCAGTCAAGCGAACCTGATTTGACTTTCCCACCCAACGCGTTTCCCCGTGTTTATAACATACATTATTTATGTGAAGCAGTGAGATAATCTTAAAAAAGCGTGAATACCACATTAAGTCCAATTTATACATATTAGATACGCCACTTCCCGATACGGACCACGATTACAAATGCATACAACCACTGCCCAAAATACACATATACACCCAGATAGTGTCTACGGAGCCTCTAAGAGTACTAGGAGCTTATAAAATACTTGCCGGCAACAAGGCCCCGGCTATACCTTACAATACCTAATACAATCAAAAAGGAGAAGGCCTGAACTACACATGGCCCCGAGAGGAAATGGGGCTCACCAGTATAGCTGAAAAGGATGAGGAGAAGGCACCACTAACGGCAAGCTCAGCAACCTGCTATAGACCCACCTACATCCATATAAAAGATGTAGTGCCCCCGGCAAAAGGGACGTTAGTACTGTCGAAGAGTACTAGTATGTATAAACAAACTTTATCCCAAGTACAATCAAGCAAATACACAATTAGGGAACAGCAATAGAACCAATTAATCAATGCACATGGAAGGAAACAACCAAAATCAAACAAGATGCACAATCTCTCCTTTTTCCCTTTCAACATCATCATATTCAATAGCTCGTAGATTTTCATTTCAGTAGTGATAACGATCACATCTCATCCTTATTACCTCGGCCACCCTTATCACCACAACCCATCAACCTTATTACTTCATGTTGCAGCGCGCAACCCGATCCCACCTGACAACCATATTTCATAACAGCAACCACAAACAATTACATCACAAGAATCATCACTTCAAGGAGTACAAGTTCATATCAACAATTTATGTATTTTGTCCCAGGCACCATAATTCTCATCAAGTAGTAATTTCATGAACATGGTGTTGCCACAATCGCTCAATTCAGTTACATTGTTTCACAATACTCTTTTTCATTACTTTCCACATATGGCTTTCAACTATTTTACACATTTTCACATTTGAGCACATTATCAATTTTCGTTCATTACACATCAAACACCTTTCACAACTTCATACATCACAGTAGCATGACAATCAACCAGGAAAATCAGAGAATAGAATCTCACGCCTCAACATTTCTGAACAATCAATTCATATATTTCCAAACAAGGTACACATACCAAATACTCGGACCCAACAAGAGGATTCTACGAAGGTTAAAGTTAGCCATACATACTTGGGGTCTAAATTCCTTTTCAACTTTTACTCACAAATCTCCGGACCGACTAGTACCGTCAATTTAGTTCACAATTAAACATATTCAACTCAGAATTGGAAACCATGCATACAATTTGAACTCTTTTTAAGCATTTATCAACTGCTATGTGACTCCCCCTTATATTGCCAACCCCTTATTTGTGAACTTTACCCCAACCCGCTTCCTCTTACTAGATTATAGACATTAATGATCATGCATGCGAGGTATAAACTTATATAATCAATTCATGAGAGTCCCCCTTTTGTTGAAAATCAGAAAACTAATGAAAAGGATTTGGGGATTCTTACCTGTTAGAATGAAGAAGAAGATGATTACTCAAAATTTCCAGGCCTGAGTGACTTTGAAAATCCAATTGGTAAATATGAATCTTTCTCTCTCAAGAACCCTCTCTCACCTCTCTCTAATTTTGTTCAGAAAATGGTTTAAAATGAAGGGGAAGGGTGTTTTAATGAACTGGGGTCGGGTTTTAAAAATTAGAAAAATAGGGCCCGACACAAGAATGCGGCCAGGAATGCGATTGCATTCCCGACATGCGGTTCGCAGATCTGACCGCACAATGTCCCTTGAGATGGGCCAAAAATCCAGGACACACTGCCCAGGTATGCAACTAGTTGTGCGGTCCGCATACACGTTATGCGATCGCATACTTGACTTCAAATGGGGCAGTATTCTGCCTAGGTATGCGACCATTATGCGGTTTGCATACACGTTGTGCAATTGCATAGTGCGTCGCATAACACCTACTTTCTGGAAAATTATATTCTTTAAGTCTCGGGGTACTTTTTACTCAGTTCAGGTCTGTTTCAGAGATTCCCACCATAAAACAACTCGGGGACTTGTTCGGCATTATTTTTTTAAATAAGAAAATGTTACGGGTATTTACATCCTCCCCCCCTTAAAATCATTCGTCCTCGAATGAGGGCTTTGGAAATCAATTAGTTTTGAAAGCATGACATGCAACTTCCAGATTTTCACTAACTCCAATATTTCAGAAAAAAAAAAAATTTCCAGAGTTCCCTTTGTAATTAGACCTACCTACCTGTCATAGATCCCCCAAAACACATTCTCAAGCACCATTACACATTTTTAATCACCCAATAACTTACACACAACGTTGTTACCTCAACAATTGGATATCATTCAATCATTTTGTCAACTACACATAGTTTTTTCTTCTCATACTACAAATTTGCACATGATTCACATTTTTGCACATAACTTGGTCGTTTTAATGAGTCCCATACAACCCAATCACCTCAATATACTATATTCATTTCAATTAATCATTACCAACCTACACTACTATTAATCATTTGCCTAACACATACGTTCGACAAAACTTTCATTTACCTCAAGGGTTGCACACTACCCCAAATAGAACAGCGAGTCCGGTTTTAGCAAACATTGGGAAATTACAACAATATGGCAACTAGGGGAAGATGGGGTGCTTTTGCACAGAACCAAACGTAAAGTTAGAGGAGAGGGTTCTGACTACTAGACTTGTTCAAATAAGTGGGGATATCTTTCTTTCATCTCATGTTCCGCCTCCCACGTGGCTTCCTCAACGCGCTGACTTTGCCACAATACCTTGACTGAAGAAATTTCTTTGTTCCTCAATCTACGGACTTGTCTATCAAGAATAGCAACCGGAACCTCCTCATATGATAATTCTTCAATAACCCCAATGGTCTCAACCGGCAGGATGACTGATGGATCTCCAACCACTTTCTTCAACATGGACACGTGGAACACCGGGTGCACTAATGACAATTCATGGGGTAATTCCAACCTATAAGCCACTTGTCCTATCCTTTGAACAATCTGATATGGCCCGACATACCTTGGGCTCAATTTCCCTTTCTTCCCAAACTGCATCACTCCCTTCATGGGAGATACTTTCAAGAATACCCAATCATCAACTTGGAATTCCAATTCTCTTCGACGAACGTCCGCATAGGATTTTTGATGGCTCTGAGCGGTTTTCATCCTCTCCCAAATGACTCTGACTTTTTCCAATGCCTGGTGCATAAGATCTGGCCCTAACAATTCTGCTTCACAACCTCGAACCACCTAATCGGAGATCTACACCTCCTTCCGTACAATGCCTCAAATAGGGACATCTGAATACTAGCGTGAAAGCTGTTATTGTAAGAAAATTCGATAAGCGGTAAATGATCATCCCAACTACCCTTGAAGTCCAATACACAAGCCTGTAACATATTTTCAAGCGTCTTAATAGTTCGCTCTGCCTGACCATCAGTCTGCGGGTGAAAAGTTGTGCTGAGATTTACCTGAGTACCCAATCCTTGCTGAAATTTCCTCCAAAAATTAGTTGTGAACTGGGCTCCTCGGTCTGAAATAATAGAAACTGGAGTACCATGAAGTCTGACTATTTCCTTGGTATACAACTGAGCGTATTGTTCTGCAGTATCGGTGGACTTGACCGGCAAGAAGTGCACTGATTTCGTGAGTCGATCCACTATTACCCAAATCGAGTCGAACTTACGCTGAGTGCGAGGTAACCCTACCACTAAATCCATGTTGATCATTTCCCATTTCCACATTGGAATTTCCATAAGCTGAGTTAACCCACCATGCCTCTGATGCTCGGCCTTCACCTGCTGACAATTCGGACATTTAGATACAAAGTCCGCCACACCTCTTTTCATACCGCTCCACCAATAAATCTCCCGGAGATCTTGATATATTTTCGTAGAACCTGGGTGCACGGAATACCTGGAATTATGAGCTTCCTCCATCACCCTCCCTCTAAGATTATCCACATCAGGAACACATAACCTTCCCTGGCACCGAAAAATACCATCATCGCTCCCGAGTGAAAATGCCGAAATCTTGCCATTCAAAACTGCCTCCTTCAACTGCACCAATGTTGGATCAATAAACTGCTTCTCCTTGACTTTTTCTACAAGTGATTATTCTGCCCCATTATGCACCATGACTTTCCCCTCGTCTAAGGTCGAGAGACAGACCCCCAGACTAGCCAATTGACAAACCTCCTGAGCCAACGGCCTCTGATCTTCCTCCAAATGAGCCAAACTACCCATAGACTTCCGACTGAGAGCGTCGGCCACTATGTTTGCTTTTCCCGGATGGTACAGAATGTTCATATCATAATCCTTAAGCAATTCTAACCATCGCCGCTGCCTTAAATTCAACTCTTTCTGCTTGAACAAATATTGAAGACTCTTGTGGTCTGAGAACACGTCCACATGAACCCCATACAAATAATGCCGCCAGATTTGTAATGCAAACACAATTGCCGCGAGTTCTAAATCATGCGTCGGATAATTCTTCTCGTGATTCTTGAGTTGCCTGGAAGCATAGGCTATAACCTTCCCGTGTTGCATCAACACACATCCCAAACCAACCTTTGAAGCATCGCAATAAACCAAAAATCCCTCTGTGCCTTCTAGCAAAGTTAACACCGGTGCTGTAGTCAATCTAGATTTCAATTCCTGAAAGCTCTTTTCACAAGCGTCAGACCATTGGAACTTAGTTGCCTTCTGCATCAATTTAGTCAATGGGGAGGCAAGGGTAGAGAACCCCTCCACAAACCTCTGATAATACCCGGCTAGACCCAAGAAACTGTGAATCTCTGTCGGGGTCGTTGGTCTAGGCCAATCCTTTACCGCTGTGATTTTCTGGGGATCAACCTTA
The DNA here is from genome assembly GCA_005239525.1 of Nicotiana knightiana. Taxonomy (NCBI): domain Eukaryota; kingdom Viridiplantae; phylum Streptophyta; class Magnoliopsida; order Solanales; family Solanaceae; genus Nicotiana; species Nicotiana knightiana. The sequence continues at coordinate 99,358 of ML380587.1, read as the reverse complement.
ATCCCTTCTCTGGATACATGTCCCAAAGATGTGACTGACTCCAACCAAAATTCACATTTTGAAAACTTGGCATACAATTGGTGTTGATAAAGAGTCTGCAGAACTGCCCTGGGTGATTAGCATGGTCCTTCCGACTTCGCGAGTAGACAAGGATGTCATCAATAAAAACAATCACGAAGGAGTCAAGAAACGGTTTGAAAACCCGATTCATAAGATCCATGAAAGCCGCTGGAGCATTGGTTAGTCCAAAGGACATTACCAAAAATTCAAAATGGCCATAACGAGTTCTGAAGGCGGTCTTAGGAATATCCTGCTCTCTGATCTTCAACTAGTGATACCCCGACCGTAAATCAAGTTTGGAGAAGAACCTCTCACCCTGCAATTGGTCGAACAAATCATCTATCTGAGGCAATGGATACTTGTTTTTGATAGTGACTTTGTTGAGCTTCCGATAATCAATGCACATCCGAAGTGACCCATCCTTCTTCCTGACGAAAAGAATCAGAGCGCCCCATGGCGACACACTCGGCCGAATGAACCCCTTCTCTATAAGTCTTTCAACTGCTCCTTTAACTCCCTCAACTCTGCTGGCCCCATTCTGTATGGTGGAATAGATATTGGCTGCGTATTTGGCAATACATCAATCCCAAAATCGATCTCTCTATCTGACGGAATCCCTGGAAGCTCTTCCGGAAACACTTCAAGAAACTCATTCACGACTGGAACGGACTCGGGGGAAGAGACTTCTGAAGTGGTGTCTGCAACCCGAACCAAGTGATAAATACACCCCTTTTTAATCATCTTCGAGGCCTTAAGGTAGGAAGTAAACCTACCCTTTGGCGCCACACCATTCCCTTTCCACTCAATAACTGACTCATTAGGAAACTCTAGTCTCATAATTCTGGTTCAGCAATCGAGTTTAGCAAAGCACGAGTAAAGCCAATCCATTCCCATGATAACATCAAAATCTACCATCCCAAGTTCGATAAGATCGGTCGTGGTATCTCGATCACACACCGTGATAACACAATTCCTATAGACTCGCCGGCTGTAATGGAATCACCAATGGGAGTCGACACAGAGAATGGCTCATGAAGTTGTTCGTGTTCTATCCCAAAACTTGAAGCGATAAATGGGGTAACATAGGACAAGGAGGACCCCGGGTCAATAAGAGCATAACAATCAAGGGCTTGGACAGTCAGAATACCTGTAACAACATCTGGGGAAACCTCCACACTCTGGTGACCACTCAAAGCATAGAACCGGTTGGGCCCACCTCTACCATGATCCCCACCTCTAACTGCACCATGCCCTGCTGGAGCTGGAGGACGTACTGAAGATGCGGCGACCGAAGAACCGGACGGCTGAGAAAAACCACTACCCATGCCCTGATTGGGCGCACGGCAATCCCGCTGAATATGACCTCTCACCCCACACCCGTAGCATATGGGGATATCCAGGTAACAAGACTCGGTATGGAACCTCCCACACTTAGGGCACAGAGCCCTCCTCTGTTGCTGGAACCTCCCTCCTGGACGACCGGACTGATAGGGTCTCCTGCTACCCGATCTTGGCCCCCAGTGACTGCTCTACTGATAACGAGGCACTGATGGTGGTGTACTGGATGAGGACTGAGGATAACACTGGGATGGCCCTGATGGCCCTCTCCCCTGAACCGGTCTCCCTCCTCCAACTGAACTCCCTGAGTGGCCCGCTGACCGGGCCCTACTAATACTCTCTCTCTCCGACCTTATCTTCAATTTTCTAGCCTCCGTGGCCTTAGCGAACCCCATTATCTTACCATAATTCATGTCTGAGTGCAAGGCAGCTGTAGCAGCTTCATTCACAACCAAGGGACTGAGGCCCTGAACAAACCGTCGAACTCTGGCATCCATAGTCGATACCAATTGAGGAGCGTACTTGGACAACCTCACGAACTCCATGTTGTACTCCCACACACTCATATTACCCTACTTGAGAACCTCAAACTCCATAGCATGGGCTGCCATAGTCTCGGCAGGCAAGAAGTGATCCATAAAAGCATCAACGAACTCATCCCATCTCGCCGGATCTCTCTTTTTTTCTCCCATGCTGTCTGTTGGTCAACAACCAACCAAAGTGCTCTATACTTCTTCACATAAATGATTGATTACAAATATTTAGGATCTATTTTTCTTTTCTCTATAAAGGCCCAGAAATACCTTGTTTACGTATCATTGGAAAGTGCATTAACATAAATACGGCAGTAAGAAGCGGCAATACAAAAGTGTGTAAACTATAAAAACGGGTCATTCCCCACGGGAATCCTCCCACATCTCGAACCAGGAATATGCTTCTCCCCTCAACCTGTAAGATGCTAAATCAACCCTTTCTGTCTCTGTGGCCTTCATAACCCGAAGCGTCTTGTACATTTCATCTAGAAAGTCCTGCGGATCGACCTCTGGATCAATACCTGAGAACTCTGGAGGGGCCAACCGCAAAAATTGGTTGACTCTGGAACCGATGGAATCTCCATGCTCGCTAGAGGATGCAGGGCAGCATGAGATCTTTGGGCCTGAGCGGCCACTAACTAGGTCAACATATGAATAGCTCCCCTGAGGTCCCCATCGGAAGTACCGGGACCTGGAGTTGGAACCGAAGAAGGATCAGGAATATCGGCGGGAGGGATTGTAGCACCCTCCGCCGCAGCATGAATAGGAACACTCTGATCTGGAACAGATAGGCCAGATGGATTCAAGGTCAGGGATTCGCTCCCACCCACACCATCGGGTAAAGAATTTACGACCATACTTGGGGTGGCATTGGCCTCTAGGCCGAGACGAGCTCTCTTCCTTGGTTCCATTACTGAAAATTTTGGAACAGAGCACGGGTTAGGCAAGAATATTCTCACTTTCCACTTCACCACACGATATATAGTAACAATAAAAAGGGTGTTTCCTAAATGTCCATGTAACCCCCAAATTATAGATGTGGTCGACAACACACCGATAAGAAGGGCTCTACTAGACACCGCTCCGAGACATCCTAGGACACTTTTAAAACCTTAGGATCTGATACCAATTTTGTCACTCCCCAAATTCGAGGGACGCAACCGGCACTCGACCGGGTGACCCCCAGTCAAGCGAACCTGATTTGCCTTTCTCACCCAATGCGTTTCCCTGTGTTTATAACATACATTATTTATGCGAAGCGGTGAGATAAGCTTAAAAGTGCGTCAATACCACATTAAGTCCAATTTATGCATATTAGATACGCCACTTCCCGATACGGACCACGATTACAAATACATACAACCACTTCCCAAAATACACATATACACCCACATAGTGTCTACGGAGCCTCTAAGAGTACTAGGAGCTTATACAATACTTGCCGGCAACAAGGCCCCGACTATACCTTACAATACATAATACACTCAAAAAGGAGAAGGCCTGAATTACACATGGCCCCGAGAGGAAATGGGGCTCACCAGTATAGCTGAAAAGGATGAGGAGAAGGCACCACTAACGGCGAGCTGAGCAACCTGCTATGGACCCACCTACATCCATATAAAAGATGTAGCACCCCCGGCAAAAGGGACGTTAGTACTGTGGAAGAGTACTAGTGTATAAACAAACTTTATCCCAAGTACAATCAAGCAAATACACAATTAGGGAACAGCAATAGAACATATTAATCAATGCACGTGGAAGGAAACAACCAAAATCAAACAAGATGCACAATCTCTCCTTTTTCCCTTTCAGCATCATCATATTCAAGAGCTCATAGATTTTCATTTCAGTAGTGATAACAATCACATTTCATCCTTATTACCTCGGCCACCCTTATTACCTCGGCCACCCTTATCACCACAACCCATCAACCTTATTACTTCGTGGTGCGGCGCGCAACCCGATCCCACCTGACAATCATATTTCATAACAGCAACCACAAACCATTACATCACAAGAATCATCACTTCAAGGAATACAAGTTCATATCAACAATTTATGTATTTGGGCCCAAGGCACCATAACTCCCATCAAGTAGTAATTTCATGAACACGGTGTTGCCACAATCGCTCAATTCAGTTACATTGTTTCACAATACTCTTTTTCATTACTTTCCACGTATGGCTTTCAACTATTTTACACATTCCCACATTTGAGCACATTATCAATCTTTCGTTCATTACACATCAAACACCTTTCACAACTTCATACAGCACAATAGCATGACAATCAACCAGGAAAATCAGAGAATAGAATCTCACGCCTCAACACGTCTGAACAATCAATTCACATATTTCCAAACAAGGTACACATACCAAATACTCGGACCCAACAAGAGGATTCTACGAAGGTTAAAGTTATCCATACATACCTGGGGTCTAAATTCCTTTTCAACTTTTACTCACAAATTACCGGATCGACTAGTACCGTCAATTTAGTTCACAATTAAACATATTCAACTCAGAATTGGAAACCATGCATACAACTTGAACTCTTTTTAAGCATTTATCAACTGCTATGTGACTCCCCCTTTAGATTGCCAACCCCTTATTTGTGAACTTTACCCCAACCCGCTTCCTCTTACTATATTATGGACATTAATGATCATGCATGCGAGGTATAAACTTATATTTTCAAGAATCAATTCATGAGAGTCCCCCTTTTGGTTAAAATCAGAAAACTAATGAAAAGGGTTTGGGGATTCTTACCTGTTAGAATGAAGAAGAAGATGATTACTCGAAATTTCCAGGCCTGAGTGACTTTGAAAATCCAATTGGTAAAGATGAAGCTTTCTCTCTCCAAGAACCCTCTCTCTAATTTTGTTCAGAAAATGGTTAAAATGAAGGGGAGAGGTGTTTTAATGAACTGGGGTCAGGTTTTAAAAATTAGAAAAATAGGGCCCGACACAAGAATACGATCAGGAATATGATCACATTCCTGACATGCGGTTCGCAGATCTGACCACACAATGGCCCTCAAGATGGGCCAAAAATCCAGAACACACTGCCCAGGTATGCGACCAATTGTGCGGTCTGCATACACGTTATGCGATCGCATACTGGACCGCATAGTTGACTTCAAATGAGGCTGTATTCTGCCTCGGTATGCGACCATTATGCGGTCTGCATACATGTTGTGCGATCGCATAGTGAGTCTCATAACACCTACTTTCTGGAAAATTATATTCTGTAAGTCTCGGGGTACTTTTTACTCAGTTCAGGTCTGTTTCAGAGATTCCCACAATAAAACAACTCGGGGACTTGTTCGGCATTATTTTTTTAAACAAGAAAATGTTACGGGTCTTTACAATAACAACTCAAGGTAAAGACATGAAGATATCTGCAAGAAAAGGATATCACAACATAATGCGTGTCTCTCGTCCTCACTTGTGCGGAAACACCTTTCATGCCATGAACTCGCCATAAAATGAAAGCGCAATAATATAAATGCAATGGAATGGCATCACCCTTCGTGCTTTTACTCACAATGATATGGCACGGCATCACCCTTCGTGCTTTACACTCTCCTCACATGATAATGTATATACAATGGCACGGCATCACCCTTCGTGCTTTACACTCTTCCTTACCAAAAATGTGTATAACAATGACAACAAGGCAAGGAACATAAATAACATCAAGGAGAGTGTGTAAACGAATAATCGAAATGAATTGCAATCACAACTTTCCAAACCAACAATGGTTCTATAAACCTGCAAGAACCTTATTTTTCAGGTATTTCCACAAACCCCACGAATAATCTACAACCTATGCATAGAATCTAGTATCTCAGGAATGTCGGTTGTAGCAATATAATAATGAGTACGCATAGTGATAACCGAGTTAAACACATCAATATAATCTCATAATTTCCTTCAAATTTTATCAAGTCATAATGAACTAAGTCTTAGTTTCCAACATTTAATACTATATTCTTAGTATCTAGGAATCAAGTAAGGCATGAAACAAGAAGATCACGTGAATTTACAAGACACCATTTATAACATAATTTACCCCCGAGCATGGTTAACCTTGGCACATGCATATATGCTCGTCACCTCATATATGTATCACTCCCGCATGTAGAAACAAATGTCAAATAGTAGGGAAAATTCCTTCTACAAAGCCAGGCAAGACACTCACCTCAATTTGGCTAATTCAATACTCAATTTAGCTTTTCCTTTAGAAGATCCACCTCCTCTCGGCTCAATCTATCCAAAGACGACTTAAATACATCACAAAATTCAAGGGAAAACTATTTTAATTAACAAAGTTGTGATTTTTATTCAATTTCTAAAAAGTCAACTCCTAAGCCCGCCCGGTCAAAACTCGGGTCCAAGGGTAGGTCGTGACTACCCATAGCCTCACGAGTCCAAATATGTATTTTGTTTCCAAATCCGAGTCCTACTCGACTCTCAAATCCCAAATTTCCATTTTTCAAAGTTTGACAAAATTCCCAAATTTTTCCCTAGAGTTCTTATGAATTTGATGTTAAATCTTGTGAAAAATCATGAAATGTAATTGAAAATTGACTAGAGGCACTTACCTAATGATTTGATATTAAAATACCTTCCCCAAATCTCCTCCCATCAAAGCTAGGGTTCAAAATATATCAAAATGAAGCTATGTCTCGGAATTCTCAACACTTAACAGGTTGCAGATGTCCCATTTGCGACAGGGGGTCCGCAAATGTGATCCTTAAAAATGAGGACAACATATAACAAATGCGCAAAATAAGTTTTCCTGTCAACCAATACTTTGCAAATGTGAAGACCAATACTTCGCAAAAGCGGCAAGGTCCATCGCAAATGCGGATAACCCCACAATTTTCGCAAATGTGATGACTGCTTCACAATTGCGAATGTAATAGCTGCTTCGCAATTGCAGCCCAATTGCCCAATTTTTGCAAATGTGATGGTTGTTTTGCAATTGCGACTGTCGAAATTGCGACAAATACATCACAAATGCGATGACACCACAATCGGAACTCAAACTTTGAACAAAAACAATCTGAAACCAATCTGAAACTCACCCGAGCCCCCGAGGTTCCAAACCAAACACTCACACGAGTCTAAAAGCACAACACGAGCTCGCTCGAGCGACCAAATCATCAAAATAAACTCTAGAATCATGAATCGGACGCCAAAATCATAGGAAACTTCAAGAACTTCTAGAATTGCAACCAAACATCCGAACCATATCAAATCAAATCTAAATGGCACAAAATTTTGCAGACAAGTTCTACATGATGAAACAAACCTACTCGGAGCTTCAACTCATGCATAACAACCTGGAAACGACGAATCGCACCTCAAGTTAAAATCAATGAACTTTGGAACTTTGACTTCTACAATCGATGTCGAAACTTATCGATACAGATCCAATTGACCTCAAATTTTGCACACATGTCACATTCGAAATTATGGACCCATTCCAACTTACGGAATCAGAATCTGACCCCGATATCAAAAAGTCCCTCCTGGTCAAACTTCCCAATAATCCAACTTCTGCCATTTCAAGACAAATTCGACTATGGACCTCCAAATTACAATGTGGATGTGCTCCTAAGTCCAAAATCACCCAACGAAGCTAACGGAACCCACGAAACTCCATTCTGATATCCAATGCTAAAAGGTCAAACTTGGTCAACTCTTCAAACTCAAAGCTTAAATCTTGAAGTTCATTCTTCCAAATTAATTTCGGATAACGTGAAAACCAACACCGATGACTTACGCAAATCATAATACATCATGTGGAGATACTCGAGCCCTCAAACTACCGAGAAAGTGCAAATGCTCAAAATGATCAGTCGGGTCATTACATATAGTTTGCATGTCGGGCAATACATCAATCCCAAAATCAATCTCCCTGTTTGGTGGGATCCAAGGAAGTTCATCAGGGAGGACCTTTGGGAATTCCTTCACGACTGGCACAAACTCAAGTGTCAGTGCCTCAGCCTCGGTGTTTGTGACTTGGACCAAATGGTAGATACATCCCTTGCTGATCATCTTCGCGTCCTAAAGGTAAGAAATAAACATACCCTTTGGCACAACACCATCCCCTTCAACTCAATGACCGGTTCATCTGGAAACTCAAACCTGGCGGTTCTAGTTCGACAATCAAGCTTAGAAAAACATGAATAAAGCTAGTCCATCCCCATTATCACATCAAAAACAACCATCCCCAACTTAATGAGATCGGCCATGGTGTCTCGACAATGCACCATGACAACACAATCCCTATAAAGCCGCGCGGCCACAATAGACTCACCAGCTATATTAGATACATAGAACAGCTCATGAAGTTGTTACGGTTCTATCCCGAATTCCATAGCAACATAAGGGGTAACATATGGAATCATGAGCTATAAGAGCATATACATCATAATATTGGACTGTCAATATACTTGTGACAATATTTGGAGAAGCCTTTGAACTCTAGCGACCCCTCACGACATAGAACTTGTTGGGCCCTCCGGAACTCTGTGCACCACCCTAGATGCACCACAGCCTGTGGGTGCTGCAGTACCTCTAGCCGGAGGTGGTGTTGTAGAAGCGGTGGCTGCTGAACTGGCTGGCTGCGCCATACCCCTACTAGTGCTCTGATGGGACGAAGGGAAATTCTTTTGAATATGACCCCTAAGGCCACACCCGTAGCATACAGGATGGTCCATATAGCATACTCCTAAGTGCATCTTTCCACACCTAGGGTATGTGGGCCTCTGCTGGGGCTGAAATCTCCCATTTGATGATAAGATTCCATGTTGCCCTGATTATACCTGAAACGAATCCAGTGTTGTTGAGCTGACACTAATAGCGATGCACCCACTTAATATTGAGCAAATGGTCGTATCAGTCCAGATGACCTTCCCTGAATACAGCCCTTCCACCACTACCCCTACTAGATGAACCACCAAAGTTGCATGCGGTCAAGGCCTTCTTGCTACCCTCTGGCTCTATTCTAGCCTTTAATTTCTGAGTCTCGATGGCTTGAGCAAATGTCACCAACTTCCCATAATCTATGTTAGAATTCAAGGCAGATGTAACGGCCTCATTGATAACCAAAGGGCTAAGGCCTTGCACAATCCAGCACACCCTAGCCTCCATAGTGGTAACATGTAAACAGCGTACTTAGACAGACGCGAGAATCTCATATGATAACCCCACACAATCATACTACCTTTCTGCAAGTTCTCAAACTCGGCAGAACAAGCTGCCCTATTCTCGGCTGGAGAGAAGTGATCAATGAAAGCATCTGAAAACTCCTTGCACTTTGTCGGAGGGCTCCCCTCCTCATGAAACTTCTCCTACAGCTCAAACCATGAACATGCTACCTCCTTAAGGCGATAGGAGGCCAACTCCACTGTTTTTATTTCTGTAGCTCGCATAATGCGGAGAGTCATGTTCATCTCATCAGTACAGTCCTGGGGGTCCTCCTCGGGCTTAGTACCCATGAACACTGGAGGATCCAATTAAAGAAATCAATTCACCCTGGAACTAGCTGAATCCTCTTGCTGGCTAGAAGAAGTAGTTGTGGCATTCAATCTCTAGGCCTAGAAAGCCATTATATAAGTCAGCATATGTATGGCACCCCTAAAGTCCCCATCTGAAACACTGGTACCGGAAATTGAGGCTGGATATGGAACCGGAGTATTAGTTAGAGGAGGAGTCGTTGCATTTTTAGCAGGAGCAAGAATCGGTGCATTCTCAACCGGAATAGTTGAATCAGGAAGCGTTGTGGTTGGAGGAATACATTCACCCCTCGGGTGCTCTCCCGAAATATCAGGTGTAGTATCATCTGCCACTCCTGGGGTGTCATTGAACCTTTGTACACTTCTTGCCTTCTTCTTAGGCGTTGTATACTGAAAATTAGAACAATGCATGAGGTAAAGGAGGAGCAGTCTTACAATCAGCTCTATCGAACAATCTAGATCATCAAAGAAGGGTGACATTCCTAAATGCCCAAGTAGCCTCCTAAATATAGATATGGTCAACAACATACCGATAAGAAGGATTCTACTAGGCACGACTCCGAGACATTCTAGGATACTTTTAAAACCTTACGCTATGATACCAAAAAAACCCTGAACCCGCTCTCTTCTCTCTCTTCTCTAGGGCGAAATCATGGAGAACTAAACTGCTATGGAAGCAACGACCTCTCCCCAGCCTTTGGCTGTGGGAGAGCAAACGCAAAACCCTAATGATCCAAACCATAACCCTAAACATCAACCATTATATGTTGTACGAGTTTATCCTAAACAATCTTCCCAAACATCTGTTAAAATAGATTTGTTCCTGTTAAGTTGGTCCATGAGAACCAACTATTGAATTTAGCATCAAAGAGGTTAATGAATTTACAACACAAGAAGGTTTGCATTAAAAAGTTGTGGATTAAGTTCTAATATAGGAAACCTGATTTATAGGAGATTTGAAGGATTATACCGAAACAATTTGACATCAAAGGTCTTTGAAACATTAGACAGCTTGAGTTTCGCCACCTTTTGGTTAGATTCGACATATTTGATGATTATGGCCAGTTCTTATTGAAGTCTACTAGATATATTAAATCTAGGGGTAAAGAATACTTCTTTAGAAATTTTCCATTGACTTTAGGATTTAATTCTAGGGAGGAAACGTTCAACACAGTCACGTGGATCTCTTCCAGGTTTGCCGCCAATTTTTTTGCAAAGAAATTCTTATTGTCAATCGCTTTAGCAGTAGGGAAATTTCTTGTTGTGGATAAATAAACACAATATCTAACAAGACCAAGTGCTTCAAGACTTACGGCGCGGCATCACCCTTCGTTCTTTTACTCTCAAAAATATGGCACGACATCACCCTTCATGCTTTACACTCTCCTCACATGATAATGTATATACAATGGCACAGCATCACCTTCGTGCTTTACACTCTTCCTTACCAAACATGTGTATAACAATGACAACAAGGCAAGGAACATAAATAACATCAATGAGAGCGTTTAAACAAAACATCCAAATGAATCTCAATCACAACTTTCCAAACCAACAATGGTTCAATAAACCTGCAAGAACCTTATTTTTCAGGTATTTCCACAAATCCCACGAATGATCTATAACGCAAGCATAGAATCTAGTATCTCAGGAATGTCGGCCTTAGCAATGTAATAATGAGTACGCATAGTGATAACCGAGTTTCCACAAACACATCAATGTAATCTCAAAATTTCCTTGAAATTTGATCAAGTCATAATGAACCAAGTCTTAGTCTCCAACATTTAATACTTATTCTTAGTATCTAGGAATCAAGTAAGGCATGAAACAAGAATATACAGGAATGTACAAGACACCATTTATAACATAATTTACCCCCGAGCATGATTAATCCTGGCACATGCATATATGATCGTCACCTCATATATATATCACCCCCGCATATAGAAAACAATGTCAAATAGTAGGGAAAATTCCTTCAACAAAGCTAGGCAAGACACTCACCTTAATTTGGCTAATTCAATACTCAAATTGCTTTTCCTTTAGAAGATCCACCTCCTCTCGGCTCAATCTAGCCAAAGACGACTTAAATACATCACACAATGCAAGGGAAAACTATTTTAATTAACAAAGCTGTGATTTTTATTAAATTTCTAAAAAGTCAACAAAAGTCAACTCCCAGGCTTGCCCGGTCAAAACCCGGGACCAAGTGTAGGTCGTGACTACCCATAGCCTCACGAGTCCAAATATGTATTTTGTTTCAAAATCCGAGTCCTCTCAAATCCCAAATTTCCATTTTTCAAATTTTGACAAAATTCCCAAATTTTCCCCTTAGAGTTCTTATGAATTTGATGTTAAATCTTGTGAAAAATCATGAAATGTAATCGAATATTGACTAGAGACACTTACCTAATAATTTGGTATGAAAATACCTTCCCCAAATCGCCTCCCGTAGAAGCTAGGGTTCAAAATATATCAAAATGAAGCTAAGTCTCGGAATTCTCAGCACTTAACAGGTTGCAGATGTTGCATTTGCGACAGGGTGTCTGCAAATGCGATCCTCGAAAATGCATACAACATATCACAAATGCGCAAAGAAGCTTTCCCGTCAACCAATACTTCGCAAATGCGAAGACCAATACTTCGCAAAAGCGGCAGGGTCCCTCGCAAATGCGGACAACCCCACAATTTCGCGAATGTGATGGCTGCTTCGCAATTGCAACCCAATTGCCCAATTTTCGCAAATGTGATGGCTGCTTTGCAATTGCGAGTGTCGCATTTGCGACAAATACATCGCAAATGCGATGACACCAAAACCAGAACTCAAACTTTGAACAAAAACAATTTGAAACCAATCTGAAACTCCCCCGAGCCCCCGAGGTTCCAAACTAAACACTCACACGAGTCTAAAAACACAACACGAACTCACTCGAGTGACCAAATCATCAACATAACCTCTAGAATCACGAATCGGACTCCAAAAGACATGAAGATCATAGGAAACTTCAAGAACTTCTAAAATTGCAACCAAACGTCCGAACCATATCAAATCAACTCTAAATGGCACCAAATTTTGTAGACAAGTTCTACATGACAAAACAAACCTACTCAGATCTTCAACTCATGCATAACAACCTAAAAACGATGAATCACACCTCAAGTCAAAATCAATGAACTTTGGAACTTCGACTTCCACAATCGATGCCCGAAACCTATCGATACACATCCAATTGACCTCAAATTTTGCACATGTTACATTCGAAATTATGGACCCACTCCAACTTCCGGAATCGGAATCCGACCCCGATATCAAAAATTCTCTCCCGGTCAAACTTCCCAATAATCCAACTTCTGCCATTTCAAGACAAATTCGACTATGGACCTCTAAATTACCATCCGGATGCGCTCCTAAGTCCAAAATCACCCAACGAAGCTAACGGAACCCAAGAAACTCCGTTCTGATATCCAATGCTAAAAGGTCGATCTTGGTCAACTCTTCCAACTCAAAGCTTAAATCTTGAAGTTCATTCTTCCAAATAAATTCCGGATAACGTGAAAACCAACACCGATGACTTACGCAAATCTATGTTGCCCTGATTAGGCCTGAAACGACTCCAGTGTTGTTGAGCTGGCACTAATGGCGATGCACCGACTGAATATTGAGCAAATGGTTGTGTCAGTCCAGATGACCTTCCCTGAATATTGCCTTTCCACCACTACCCCTACTTGATGAACCACCAAAGTTGCATACGGTCTAGGCCTTCTTGCTACCCTCTAGCTCTATTCTAGCCTTCAATTTCTGAATCTCGATGGCTTGAGAAAATGTCACAAACTTCCCATAACCCATGTTAGAATTCAAGGCGGACTTAGCGGCCTCATTAAGGCCTTGCACAAACCAGCACACCCTAGCCTCCATAGTGGGCAACATGTAAACAGCGTACTTAGACAGACGCGTGAATCTCATATGATAACCCCACACAATCATACTACCTTGCTTCAAGTTCTCAAACTCGGTGGAACGAGCTTCCCTTTTCTTGGCTGGAAAGAAGTGATCAATGAAAGCATCCGCAAACTTCTTGCACTTTGTCGGAGGGCTCCCCTCCTCACGGGACTCCTCCGACATCTCAAACCATGAACATGCTACCTCCTTAAGGTGATAAGAGGTCAACTCCACTGCTTTTATTTCTACAACTCGCATAATACGGAGAGTCATGTGCATCTCATCAATACAGTCCTGGGGGTCCTCCTCGGGCTTAGTACCCGTGAGCACCGGAGGATCCAATTAAAGAAATCAATTCACCCTGGAACTAGCTGAATCCTCTTTCTGGCTAGAAGAAGTAGTTGTGGCATTCAATCTCTAGGCCTGGAAAGCCATTATATAAGTCAGCATATGTATGGCACCCCTAAAGTCCCCATCTGAAACACTAGGACCGGAAATTGAGGCTGGATGTGGAACCGGAGTATTAGCTTGAGGAGGAGTCGTTGCATTTTTAGGAGGAGCAAGAATCGGTGCATTCTCAACTGGAATAGTTGAATCAGGAAGCGTTGTGGTTGGAGGAATACATTCACCCCTCGGGTGCTCTCCCGTAATATCAGGTGTAGTATCATCTGCCACTCATGGGGTGGCATTGAACCTTTGGACACTTCTTGCCTTCTTCTTAGGCGTCGTATACTGAAAATTAGAACAATGCACGAGTTAAAGGAGGAGCAGTCTTACAATCAGCTCTATCGAACAATCTAGAACATCAAAGAAGGGTGACATTCCTAAATTCCCAAGTAACCTCCTAGTTATAGATATGGTCGATAACACACCGTTAAGAAGGATTTTACTAGGCACGACTCTGAGACATCCTAGGATACTTTTAAAACCTTAGGCTCTGATACCAAAAAAACCCTGAACTCGCTCTCTTCTCTCTCCTCTCTAGGGCGAAATCATGGATAACTAAGTTGCCATGGCAGCAACGACTCTCCCCAGCCTTTGGCTATGGGAGAGCAAACACAAAACCCTAATGATCCAAACCATAACCCTAAACATCAATCATTATATGTTGCACGAGTTTATACCAAGCAATTTTCCCAAACATGTGTTAAAATAGATTTGGTTCCTGTTAAGTTGGTCCATGGAGAACCAACTATTGAATTTAGCATCAAGGAGGTTAATGAATTTACAACAGAAGAAGGTTTGCATTAAGATGTTGTGGTTAAGGTCTAATATAGGAAACCTAATTTATACGAGATTCGAAGGATTATCCCGAAACAATTTTACATCAAAGGTCTTTGTAACATTAGACAGCTTGAGTTTCGACACCTTTTGGTTAGATTCGACTTATTTGATGATTATGTCCAGTTCTTGTCGAAGTCTACTGGATATATTAAATCCAGGGGTGAAGAATACTTCTTTAGAACTTTTCCATTGACTTTAGGATTCAATCCTAGGGAGGAAATGTCCAAAGCAGTCACGTGGATATCCCTTCCAGGTTTGCCGCCAATTTTTTTGCAAAGAAATCCTTATTGTCAATCGCTTCAGCAGTAGGGAAAGTTTTTCTTGTGCATAAGGAAACACAAGATCGAACAAGACTAATTGTTGCAAGTGTTAAGGTTTTGTTAGACCTCTTGAACAAACATCCTAACAAAGTTAAATTACATATTGTGGATAAAGTTTCTGGAAAATCTGTCAAGTATTACCGGCAGATTGTGTATGACAACCTTCCAAACTATTGCACCTACTGTAAACATCAAGGGCATAAGGAAAGAGTATGTCGTTTGATAAATGGAAAATCTGGCGAAGTGGTGAAGGAAAATGGTGTTATGCAAGATGGTAATCTGCTTGTTATGGAGATGAGCAATATCGAACAATTACAGGGGGATGCGAGGGTGTTTTTTAATACAAAAAGAGCTAGATAAAGTGTGGTGGAAGGTTCAGATTAGCCAACCACAATCTTCATAAATTAACGAGCTTTATATTTATTTACTTGCAGGAATATTAATGATTAAGGAAATGAAAACTTGCTGAAATATTGGAGAATGAAGGAACAAATATTTCCGAAGCGATTTAAATTAATTTAGAAATTGAAACAACACAAAGACCACTCTTGCTACTTGTTTGCTTAGTGTTCAATCAATAATTGAAGTTATGTATGACCATTACCATTACCAAAGACTGATGAACTCTGTTGCACCTACTAATGGTGCCTTTTCTTCTCCACATCGCAACCTCTTAAATAGACTTCTACACAAACTTTTTGGTGTTATTCAGCAAGTGATTAGCCAATCACAATCTTCACAAATTAACAAGCTTGATGTTTATTTACTTGCAGGAGTTATTGGTATTATCAATAACGAAGGTAATGAAGACTTGCTTAAATATTGGAGAACGAATGAACAAATATTTACGATTCTTTCAAGAGTGGCACGAGATGTGTTAATTGTTCAAGTTTCATCACTAACTTCAGAAAGCTTTCAATGCAACACGATTTCAAATTGGAGACCACAGACACTCGTAGGCAGAAGACACCTTAGAGACTATTGTTTTATTCAGAGATAGGACAAAAGCGAAGAGAAGAAACTCCATGAAAGGAAGAAAGAGTTTAAGAATATGATGCTTCTTTTCTTTTTAGAATTAAGAATATGATCTTTAAAGGTTCGCTCAAATTGGTACTTCCTATTTATTTGACACATTTCCAAGATTCATCTAGCACTCTCAAAACTGCGGCTTCTTAAAATTCTAGTGTAAAGCAGAAAAAAAATCATTTACGACCTTTGGCATTTCAATTTTCCCCTTATAATAGAGAAAGAACTACAAAATTGAACTTTTTGTTAATACACATTGGCATTCTAAAGCCTGATTCTTCTATGACTCTGTTCCTAACCCATATCTGCCTGCTTTGGTACTACATCACTAAACCAACCTTATGCAGCAAAAGCCACTCATTGGAATTTGCGTAACAAATAGACCTGCTAAAAGAATTACACATTGATGGTCCTACCTAAACAATTGTAACGACAACGTAATCTGTTAATTCAGAGTGACGAGCCAAATTGTGGAGTCTCCAACTTCCTCCTCCGTCGGTTAATATAAGATTCAAAAGCCAAATGGAGACTTTCTCCTGCTTCCACCTTCACCGTACTGATCATTCCATTTTCTCAGCTCATTCATGCTTGCTGCATCATATGCGACTGATGGCCCCACCTGAATATTGAGAACATGAAGAGTTATAGAAAACTTAACAGACAGCTTCATGATCTTGTCGTCACTTTACAAACCAATCGTTAAGATCCATCACGGGAATGGAGAGCTAATAAATAAGATCAGCATATACAATGCTTGCAGCAATATCTGTTGATAACACTTTGCACACAACATTGATACTTCCTCCTGCATTATAGAGAGAACATACCCGACATCTACCTTTACATAAATTTCAGGCCCTTCAATTAGAATTTCCAGTTAAGATAATTACCTTTGCTTTTGACTCAATAAAATCGTCTACACTGAGAGGTCTTAACACTGGAATTCCATCTTTTCTACCTCCCAGTGATTCATCAACCTGAGAAAAGAAATAAAGGTATTAACAACAATTTATCATCATTGATTGACAAAGTAAAAAATCTCCCTGGAAAAGTTCCATTTAGAAAAAGAAAGTCTCTGATTCAGCACATATAAAGGAAAATAAAAGGCCACGTGGGATAGCTTAATCATCCATTATGAGAACACTAAACTGCATGAGCAGCTACGTGGTCTGGAAAAACATAACAATGAACTCTCTCTATTATACATCACAGGATTTAATAGTCAAAGTTGAGTAAAACATTCACCGTAAAACAGGTAAATATTTGGAGGAAACTTTCTGAAACCACTATGAGACCATAGTTGAAGGTTTGAAAAAGGAGGAAATAATAAACAACAATCTAAGACCAACCACAACTACAGTACCTTTGCCGCATCATAAGACTCATACTTGGGTATATTAATATGGACCAACTTACCCAAGACCAAGGACATGTCAGTCCTTGAAAAATTGCTAGATATAATCACAGCAATGACCAATTACAAGTGTTTCTTACCTCCTTCTCCTCTTCTAGTATTTCTTGAACAGGTCTATAAGCTGCCGCAACGCACAGGTTCTGCAGGTGATCCCAGAGTAAAGAAAAAATTGGTGATGAACAAGTTACAAATAAGAAACATGCCAGCATATAAAAAATTTGACATGATAATCAATTACCTTCAAATCACTACCGGAATAACCTTCAGTTGCATTTGCAAGATTCTCATACGGGAAATCTGGCTCCAAATTTTCCCGAGCAAGAATTATCTTTAGTATCTTTGTGCGATTTGCTGCATCTGGTAGGTCTACATATATCCTAAAAAATAACCACATACTTATCAGCAGCTTTACACCTAAGCCAATATATGTTTTTATCCTGTTCAGATTTAACATGAGTCCCATTCTTGGAAAACGGAACCATACTATATGCATCCGGTATCAGTGATGCACCAAATCAATGAGGCATATAAAGTTGGGCTACGAAGTTTAGAGTACCATTTAGTAAAATATAACAGAATGATACCTCCTAGGTAAACGGCGAATAACAGCATCATCAAGGTCAAAGGGACGGTTTGTTGCACCAAGTATAAGGATCTTCTGGTTCTCCTTTGATCTCAAGCCATCCCATGCAGCCATAAACTCATTCCGCATTCTTCTAGTTGCCTCGTGCTCAAACGAACCACCACGAGCACCAAGTAAGCTGTCAACCTGTTTTGATGCAACACAACAATAACAGATGAAGAACACACACCTAAAACATCTCGTGTGAGAAACATGATCTCAGTTTTAAGACAGGAAGAAGCATGTTAACTGCTTCAGATGAGCATTAATGCTATGCAAAGATCAAAATTTCTCGCCATGTACTTACTGTGAGAAAGCATGGGGAAAATATATTATTAATATCACTTTACATTATAATACAAGAAATCCTATTTATAGCTATACTCTACATATTACATAATACTCCTATTCCAGTGTGGGACTACTTATATACATAATACATAACTATCTAGCACTCACTCACCCCCGTGCTGGTGCATATAAATCATATGTACCGAGCTTGTTACAATATAGCTAATACAAGCACTAGTGAGGGACTTGGTGAAAATATCTGCAAGCTGATCATTCGACTTCACAAACTTTTTCTCTGACGAAGCGACAATCAATCTCAATGTATTTAGTTCTCTCATGGAACACCGAATTTGGCGCAATATGAAGAGCAGTTTGATTATCACGCACCGGTTCCATCTGACTGATTTCTCCAAATTTCAATTCCTTGAGCAACTGTTTGATCCAAACTAGCTCACATGTTGCCAGTCATTGCTCGATATTCTACTTCCGCACTAGACTGAGCAACTACATTTTGCTTCTTGCTCTTCCAAGACACCAAATTACCTCCTACTAAAACACAATATCCGGATGTAGAATGTCAATCAGAAGGTGATCCTGCCCAAATGATCGGCTCGTAGCCTCAATCTTCGAATAACGGTCCTTTGCCTAGAGCTAATTTTATATACCGAAGAATTCGAACAACTGCATCCCAATGACTATCACAAGGAAAGTCTATAAACTGAATTAAAACGCTCACAGAAAAAGAAATATCAGGTCTAGTCACTGAGGTAATTCAACTTGTCAACCAGCCGCGTATATCTTGCAGGATCACTAAGAGGCTCCCTTTTGTCCGGCAAAAATTTGGCATTTGGACCCATCAAGTGTCAATGGGTCTACAATATGTCATTCCTATCTCCTCAAGAATGTCTAAGGCATACTTCCGCTATGAAATAACAATATCTGAGCTAGACTGAGCAACCCCAACTTTAATTTGCTGTTTAAGTTGCTCCGACACGGCAGTTTAGGTGCCGCACCCGTGTCGACACGACACTAGTATGGGTGTGGGTATGGGATCCGTACCGGATCTGGTCAAACAATTTTGGGTACTTTGACCACAACGGACAGGAAAATTCGAGACAAGATACAATTTGATTCCCGAAATCAAAACCAAAACTGGGGTAAATTTGAAGAAAATCATACCTTATCTAGGAAATCAATCATTTACTTATCTACAACTTGAGAATAAAAAAGAAATTCATACTTTACAAGTTATACGTAAGCATTCCACTAATTTTCTCATAATTTAGAGATATTTTTATATTTTATTTTTTTGAATTACTTTTAGCCGGATCTCCGCACCCGTGTCCGTACTAGGATCCGTGTCCTCGAATCTTAGAATTTATATTTTGAAGGATCCGACCTCTAGATCCGCACCCGTGTCTGAGCAACTTAATCTGCTGCCCATTGTCTGAAAGTGTTAGAAAGAGATGCTGCTTCAAACTAGTGATATCATCCTGATCATTGCCGGAAATAACGATATCATCAACATAAACCACTAAGCAAATACACAATTTGAACCAGAATGCCGATAAAACATAGAGTGATCAGCTTCACTACGAGTCATGCCGAACTCCTGAATAACTATACTGAATTTACTAAACCAGACACGAGGAGACTATTTTAGACCATAGAGTGATCGATGCAATCGATATACAAGGCCATTAGACTCCCCATGAGCAACAAAACCAGGTTGTTACTCCATATAAACTTCATCCTAAAGATCATGCTGAAGAAAAACATTCTTAATATCCAACTGCTATAGAGACCAATGGCGAACAGCGACCATGGATAGAAAGAGACGGGCTCATGCTATTTTAGCCAAGGGAGAAAAAGTATCATTGTAATTAAGCCCAAATATCTGAATATACCCTTAAGCAACAAGGCGGCCCTCAAGCCAATCAATTCGACCATCCGGACCAACTTTGACTACATAAACCCAACGACAACCAACAGTATATTTGCCTGACGGAAGAGGAACAAGTTCCCAAGTACCGCTCGTACGTAAAGCAGACATCTCGACAATCATAGCTTGTCGCCCTCCTAGATGAGATAGTGCTTCACATATAGACTTTGGGATAGAAATAGATGACAAAGAAGATACAAAAGTATAATGGGGTGATGACACACGATGATAACTCAAACTGACATAACGTATTAGGATTAAGTGTGCACCGTATACCTTTCTCGAAATGCAATCGATGGATTAGGAGGAGACAAGTCTGTAGCAGGAGCAATGTCACGTGCATGACGTGATTCAGTTGGGCCTAACGCTGCGCGCGGACGATGACGATAAGTCAAGAATGGTGTTTATGTAGCTGGGAATCTAGGAGGAGCAACACCAGATTCCTCAACGGCTGGTATAGGTAAGACTTTTGTAGCGGATGATGTAGGAGAGCTACAATAAACTCCATAAGAGTCGATATAGGTAAAACCTCAGATATATCAAGGTGGTCAAAAGAGTGCAAGGCTTAGACTCAAAAAATGTGACATCAGCTGCCATAAGGAACCTACAAAGCTAAGGTGAGACGCCCTGCGTCAATCGTCTGTCCCGTACTATGGTCTTGCATAACAAAGGACTATCAACAAATATA
Source organism: Nicotiana knightiana (assembly GCA_005239525.1). Classification (NCBI taxonomy): domain Eukaryota; kingdom Viridiplantae; phylum Streptophyta; class Magnoliopsida; order Solanales; family Solanaceae; genus Nicotiana; species Nicotiana knightiana. The sequence continues at coordinate 78,370 of ML380587.1, read as the reverse complement.
TACCACAATGGAGGGCACGAGTCAACCAACTAACAGATGCAAGATTAAAACGATAGACAGGACATAAAGAACAGAATCAAAAGTGACAGAGGATAAGGGATTAGCTTGGTCAACTCCTTTTGCTTTTGTTTAGACTCCATTGGTTAAAGTGATATTGGGAAAAGACCGTGAATAAACAATATTTGACAAAAGTGACCTATTACCGAGGATATGATCAGAGGTGCTTGAGTCCATGACTCACGATCCAAGAGTAATAGAAGTATCAGTCTAAGCAACAGAGGCTACTTGTGGAGATGTCTACGTACTTAACTTGGTTACCTGAAGCCTCAATTTGAGCAACATGAACATTTTTTGGTGGTCAACCATTCAAAGAGTAACACACCTCACGGATGTGTCCAAGCTTATCACAAGCCTCAGATTTCTAATTTTCCATGAATTTCACACATAATTATCAAGCCCACACGGCCACACCTACTTTCATACATCATGACAATTCATGCCTAGGTTTCAGCTTAACTACTGATTTTTTTAAAATATATATGTGTTTTTTCAACAAAGAATAGAATAAAAGTGTAAATAGTCAGATCATAATTCTTTTGCATTGATAAAAAATAGGTTAAAATAAGTGTTACTAGAAAATCAGAATAAGGAAAGTTAGTGTTATGAAGTCATAAGCGTAATATCGTAAACCACAAGGGAACCTATCTCGCCATGTACTTGCTTTATTTAAAGTACACCTATCTCGCATTTCAAGAGGTATATATGAATGGAAAATTGTTTCATTAACTAACATCTCCACAATCACATGACAGTGTTCTAAAGTGAAATAGAATTTATTAGAAGGATGTATATTAAGTTTTATCCTTAACAGGATAATCAAGGTACCTACAGCTCTACTTTCCAGATGAAACCATAGCAACTACATTAGTTTATCTGAATGCCAATATGCATCCTAAGTTTGATATTACAGTTCTTCCACAACGTACCACATGGCCTTGAGTGTCTAAACAGTTTGGAGTTCTGATCCTGGTAGATACTAAAGTTGAATGTATACAAAGGGAAAGGGCCTTTTTAGGTTCTTTTGTGGTGGCGGGGAGGGGAACTGTTGCTAAACAAGGGACCCACCGAAGATAGTACATATGTGAATGACATGGATTGAATAATGATTTTAAGGAGATTAATAAAGATGAAATTCTCAATCGCAATCTTACAAAACTTAAATGTAAACAAATTGCTGACATCTTCTAAATTCCTTAAGTTGTTTTGTCCATAGTTAACAACTTGTGGGCATCAAAGCATCACAATTTAAGGCTACATGTCGTCAAAAGAAAACAATCTATCGAATGTGGAGATGTAGAGTGTTGGCCAATATAGGTAAAATTATTTGCCCACAATTAACAACTTGCGGGCATCACAGTGTTTTGGATAGCGTGCGGCGACAAATAGCGATGAGGGCCCGCTTCGCTGTGGCAAGAGGCGCGCAGCGAAGCGCTCACCTTTTTGATGTGAAGCAACAAGTTATACAAAAACCTAAAATATTATGTACATATAACTAAATACTCAATAACAATAATATATTAATAAATATCATTCAAAAATTAAAGACTCAATAGATAGTCATAGACTCATAGTAGTAGATTCATAAACTAAAGTCTAATAGTCTAAAACAAGCAACATCTATTCTTCTTCAAAATTTTCAAATTCTACAACTTCATGAATGTTAGCATTATATTGGCAAAACAGCCTCTGTATTTTGCCAAAACAGGGCCTCGAAACAGCCTCTATTATTTTGCCAAAACAAAGCCAAATAAAAATGAAGAGAAGAAGAAGAAAGACCTCTGTATTTTGCTCAAAAAATTCAGCACAAAAACAGACCTTTGTTTCTGTTCTTTTCGAAAAAAAACAGAGGGAAAAAAATAGAAAGAAGAAGAGAAGAAGGAGAAAGAAGAAAGAAGAAGAAGAAGAAGAAGAAAGAAGAAGAAACATACATGGTCTTTCAATGGATGGTCGAAACTTGAAGCTTGAAGAAGACGATGGCAAAAGAAGACGATGGTTTGTCGAAACTTGTTCGCAATTGAAGAAGCTCAAAGAAGCTCTGTGTCAAATGTCAATCTCAAGCCCTAATCACGACTTAAGTGTCTTTTTTCTTCTTTTTTTTAAAATAGCGACGATACGCTCGCTTCTCGCCACTGTCACCTCTCGCTACACAAGCAGAGGCGACCGCTATTTTGAATCGCAACGCAACAGACCCTCTGTAGCGACACACGCTCGCCTCGCGTTGCTACACGCTTTTAGCGCTGTAGCGAGCACTATTTATAACACCGGGGCATCAAAACATCACAATTTAAGGCTACATGTCAAAACACAAACAATCCATCAAATGTGGAGATGTGGAGTGTTGGCTGATACAACAACAAACCCAATGTAACCCCACAAATGGGGTTTCGGGAGGGTAGTGTGTATCTAGACCTTAGCCACTTATAAGAAGGCAGATAGGTTGTTTCCAGTAGACCTTCGGCTCTGGAAAGAAAAAAGGAAAAACAACAAAAAGCAAACCAATCAGAAAACCAAAGCGAACATACAAGACTAACATTAAGTACTGCAATCAAAAAATCGAAGCGAAAAAAATAAGTAATAACAAAAATCTAATGACAAGAAAATACAAGAGTAACACTAAGTAATGCACTACAACTACTGGAACGCGCAAGGACAGCGCTTGGCTACCTAACCCTCTACCTTAATTCTCAGCCTTCACATCTTCCTATCCAGGGACAATGTCCTCGGTAAACTGGAGTATCGTCATATCTTGCCTAAGCACCTATCCTGAATACTTCTTCGGTCAATCTTTACCTCTCCTTAAGCCCTCCAAGACCAACCTCTCACACCTCCTCACTAGGGCATTTGTGCCTCTGCTCTTCACATGTTCTTAATTCTATTTAATCTGTATGCCCGCACGTCCATCTCAACATACTCATTTTTTGCCACCTTCATCTTCTGGACATGGAAGTTCTTGACTGGCCGGAGTGTTGGCTAATATTGGTAAAATTATTAGCAGATACCTACCGGTAGTCGTGGCAAACGAGCCAATGAAAAGATGACCTACCATCTTGCCCAAGTTTGGGCGAGTTAATAACCCTCACCTCTTTTGACCCGCCTAATCAGCCCATTAAAAAATTGGGCTGATTTGAGCTAAATATAGCGATATTTATGGCCCAATACCCCCTAGCTATCTAGTTTGCCAATTTTAGCTCAGTTGCTTACTTTATTTACCTAGTTTAGTCCACTTAGCCAGGATTTTGTAAAATCCTAGTCCCCCTTTCTCCCACGTGACTATCCTCACCTATTCCTTTTTCTCCTCTCATTTTAGTTGTAGCTCATTTACTCCTTTTCTCTCCCCTTGTGCAGCAGCCGAGAATAGCCGCCGCCATAGACCACCACGTAACAACCATCTGCTGCCCTAACTCCGCTAGCCGGAAAATGTCGCCGCCGGCCGACAATCTCTGTTCTCCTTCAAAATACACGAATTGAATCGTCTCTTTATCCTCTACCAAGATCCATAACCCAAAACCTTCAAAACTCAGTCCATCTCGACGAATTTCAAAATATCCGAAATCCCTAGTTTCTTTCTTCTCAAATTCGTGAAGCTACACTCATATCCACAACACAAAACCTACATAAATAGACATATCTTGGATAGATCTATCATTTGGCATCGGTTTCAGTACGACACCCCGGCAATCAGGTTTTCCGGCGAGTGCGGGCAACCACCTTAAAGCTCTAGGCTCTAGCCTCGTTAATTTACTGTCTCAAGCAACTGAACATGAAGAGCCGAATTTCGACATAGTGACTGAACGCAACACAACACCCAAAGTCCGGTGGTTGCCTTTGGATATTCTGTTGGTTATTAAATATCAGGGCCCACGCCCTGTGGTTTACGAACCTCATTTGGTTATTGTTTAACTCTAATATTTATTAGATGAATAGTTGATAATTCAAGTGCTTTGTGTTGATTGTCATGCTCCTTAGTTTAATTCAATGTTGTCTTGATTAGTTGTTGATTAATCGAAGAAGAGTAGTTGAATGATCTAACTCATTGTTAACTAAGCTACATGTTTAATTCAGTGAATATTTTGGAGAGAGTAAATGAGGTGTATTATAATGTGTATATACTTTGTATATATGTATATGCTTTTGTATATAAATGTATATGCATATGCTTTTTACATATATGTGTATAATTTGTATATCCATTTACAACCATGCATACACGGTTGTGTTGTGTATAATAGTAGTCTTACCTTGGATTTTTGCCTTCAAGTGGTGTATATTTACTTTATAACAATATTGTATATACTTGTATAATTAATGTACATACATATGTATAACAGTGTCTATAAGGTGGTGTAACAATAAAAATAAAAAGTACTTAAAGTACATGAGTAATGTGTATAGCGTTGAGAAATGCAAAAGTAAAATTGGAAAAAGTTAAAAAGTAAAATTAAAAGCGAGAACACTAATTAAAAGCAATTTGGCTATTCTAATTGTAAAACTTATGGGGCTATACTCATTTTAAATTGTTTGTTTGGGGTGTATATATGGGTAAGCTTAAATTGGCCCGTGAGAGAAACCTTGTCAAAATACAAAAAAATAAGTTTTTATGTTTGATTTGTTAAATATAGCCATAATAAAGAAATAAATGTTTTATTAGTTGTGTCTGGCAATTAAAGAAACAAAACAAACAAAGAAATTAAAACTTCGTAAGGGTTGGGTTATTGGGCTATGACTCATTGTTTAGCCCATCCTGACCCATATCATCTCCCGCCAAGTAACCTTTAGGCAAGGTCGGGCATGACCCATTTGTTGATTCAGCTTATTTTGACTAGCCAAGAATCAGCCCAAACAGCCCATTTGCACCCCTACCTACTCGTGGTGCAATGAGAAACAGTTGATGTTTTTTGAAATGGTAAGTAATCAATGAGGAACAGTCAATTGCAGATTCGACATGGTGTGATCCATTTTTCCTTTGGAAGACACCTTTAGAAGACATGCAGAAAGATTGAAGACCAATTTCGATTATTATGTCGCACCTAAAGATGTGGTCTAGTGGTCAATGAAGTGGTGCAAAAACCTTGGAGACCAAGATTTAAATCCCAATAAGACAAAAAACACTAGGTAATTTCTCCCTATTTAACTAAGCCTTGGTAGGTAATTTTCGGTACCTCTGTTGGTGGGAGCTAACAGGTACCTTGCGGAATAGAAGATGTGTGTGCAAGCTGACTCAATGACCATCGTTATCACAAAAAAGAAGATTGAATATCTAAGATGTTACACATTCTGCAACTTGTTGACCTCTCATCCTTTCCCTTTCAAAGCTATGAATGACATTTGATCCATATAATTAATGCCTCAAAAGGTACTTTTTGTTTTTAGATATAAAAAAGCTGCATTATTTAAGACTTTAATGCATGTCATCAAATATGAATCCATGATAAAGAGTTAGATCATGTTTTTGAATGTCTAAATTCTCCCCGGAGACAACTAGAATATCAGAATCAACCGGAGGACGCCTTCACAGCCCAATGGCTAAGCTCCTGCTATGCGCGGGGTCCGAGTAATATCAGATTTTACTCGGAGGACGCCTTCACAAAAATGTAAATTGACAAGGCTAAAATGAAAAGTATATCAAATCAATGTATCAACTATGCCTTCATCTAAACTAGTCGGGATAGGCTACACGTATCTTCTATATTCTCCTCTGTCAGGCCCCCATCTCATACACAATGAAAACTGAAAAGTAAATTGCAATATTTTAATTCAAACCTATGTTACATGGATTCGTTTAGGGGTATGTATTTGGTTCGGGTGTTTGTAAGTATCCAATAGGAGTACGCCAAGTTTTTCCCTAATTTTTGAGTGTATTTTGAAGTGCCAGTATGAAGTATCCACATGATTAACCCACCTATTCGACATGGATATGTTAAGGCAAAATGGAGGATCCATACGATCCAAACACACCGTAAACCATAAAAAAAATCAACACTTAAACAAGGTGGGTGAAGTCGCCAAACCTTCTTATTATATCTTTGGAGTGCATGAAAATGCCGGTGCATAGATGTTACCTTCTCAAAAAAATATATCAGTGTCCTCTGATGCACGACGCAATAGATTCTTATAGAAAGACCAACAATAGTTATTATTAATAAGTTATTTTATTTTAACTCTTGTTTCAAATTTAGAAAGAACAAAAGTCAATAAGCTATGTGGTGAAGAGGCTGAGACAATCCAATCATCGTTTTTAGCGTTGGACGATTACTGAGCAAATATGGAGGATTTTCATTAACCTGAAAAGGATAGTGTTGATAATGCCTAGGGATATAATTGATGTTCTAAGATGTTGGAGCAAATATAGTACCTTCCCCAGCCAGAAAGATTGTCCCAGCTTGTAATTTGGTGGACAGTTTGGTCAGAGAGAAACCAAAGATGTTTTGAAGACAGAAGAAGTTCCATCAAGAAACTAAAAATGTAATGTTTAGTCCTTTTCCATTTTCGGTGTAAACAAGAGTATTTGGAAGATCCAGAATCCATTGTTGAAATCTTAGGGGCCTTGTAGTAGAGTAGAAATTATCAGATGTTGATGTAGAAATTCATTATTGATGTATTTTATTTCCTGGATTTACTAGGAGGGCCGAAGGAGATGGTTGTTTCTGGGGTGCTCTTTGTAACAATTTGTACCACCTTTGGTACCTCATTATTAAAACTTTTACCTTATTGAAAAAAGAAATTATCAGATCTTCCTATATTTGTTTTGTAAATTTGGGTGACCTTACTCCCTTTGGTAGAGTCAATATATACATATAAAATGTTACCTTCTCACAGTAAAAACAAAGTCCATAGGCTACTTGATGAAAACAAAGTTTGTCCTCTCCTCAGTTAACACATCTCCCAGATATGGCTTATATAAATAAAGCAGAGGTATAGAAAGTTCAAGATTTAAACCAAAGCTACCACTATCCTGCATCATTTATATATATGCACACACATAAATATACAAAAAAAAAAAGCAGATGAATACACACTTCCTATATGTCTGATTTATTTTTACACAATTGCTTTATTTATGTGTAAAGCACCCTACCCACTTTTAAATTCACTTAACATATCCGTACGATCACATCAATTGTAAGAATTTTTTGGTCTTTTCCCGCAAAAACAAAAACCAACTATCCTGACCCCCAAATAATAGGAAGATTATGGTCACAATGGACGTAACCTTTTTCGAATCGCAATTGTTTTTTGGAACTCTTGACCTCACATGTGAGAACAAAATGCTCTAGGATAATGAAATGGAAAATAACCGCCATATAAAGAAATAGATCACGACTTAAAGAATGAAAATGAAAATTGGGACAATAGAGCACTTCTATGACACAATTAATGACAAGGACACGGAACAAACAAAGGAATTACAGGTTTACTGGAGGAGAAATTGGGACCAAGAAAAAGAGATTAAAGACTCTCAACAGAACCAAACGTCGCACCCAAGGGTGTGGCGTCGTGGTCAATGAAGTGGGCGAGAACCATGAGGTCAGATTCAAATTTCAGCGGAGGCAAAAAACACTAGATGGTTTCTTCTCATCTATCCAAGCCTTGGTGGATAGAGTTATCTGCTACTTGTTGCTGGTGGGAGGTGACAGGTACCCTGGTTAAGGTGCACGCAAGCTGGCCCAGAAACCACAGTTATAAAAAAACAAAAGACAGAAAAGAAAAAACACAAACATCAGCCCCGCAAGATCTCACTGAAATACAATATAATTCTACAAAACCTAACTCTGATTTACTCCTTGTTTATTTAGACTTTCACCTTCCGATTACCAAACATAAAAGGGTAAGAAAAGTCACCAAGCATCCCAAGTTTCTATATTAGTCATATAGAAACTTGTCCCCTTTCCTATATAGGGTTTCTTTCTCAGGAATGGATATACTGAGAAATGTGCAGGATGCTTTGAATGTTCTCTAGTGGAAGGAGGCAATTCAAGAGGAGATGAACTCTCTTGGGAGAAATGAAACCTGAGAAATGGTAGAACTACCACGTGGAAGAAAATAGTGGGCTGCAAGTGAGGTAGCAAAAGGGTTCATTCAAACCTATGGGATTGACTATCTCGAGACATTCGCAGCCAAACTGAATTCAATCAGGGTCCTTCTAACCATTGCTGCCAACCTTGATTGACCCCTTCAACAACTAGACGTGAAGAATGCATTCTTGAATGGAAAACTTGAAGAAGAAGTCAGGGATCTTCCTCCGGGTTTTGAAGAAAGGTATGGAACTAGAGGGTGCAAACTAAAGAAATCTCTCTACGGGCTCAAGGAATCTCCAAGAGCTTGGTTTGGGAGGTTTGGGAGGTTTGTGAGAAAACAAGGGTACACCCAAGGGCAAGCAGATCATACTATATTCATTCGACATTCACTTGAGGGAAAGACAACTATCCTGATAGTGTACATCGATGATATCATACTTACAGGAAATGACGTGTTAAAGATGAAGAATTTAAAATATCAGTTGGCATCGGAGTTCGAGATCAAAGATTTGTGCCAGTTGAAATATTTTCTTGGCATGGAAGTAGCGAGATCAAAAGACGGCATTATGGTCTTACAAAGGAAGTATGTGCTAAATCTTCTAAAAGAGACAGGGATGAGTGGTTGTCGTCCAGCTGAGACACCTATTGATCCAAAAATATAATTCGGAAACAAAGAAGGAAATTCAATTGACAAAATTCAATATCAGAGACTAGTGGAGAAGTTGATTTACTTGTCACACACTAGGCCTGATATAGCTTTCAGTAAGCTTAGTCAGTGAATTTATGGAAGGGCACCAAGAAGCAGTCTACAGGATTTCAAGATATCTGAAAAGTTAGTGTTGCTTTTCAGGAAAAATCAACAAAGGGGCATAGAAAGCTTTACAGATGCGGACTGCAGTTTCTACTACTGATAGGAGGTCTCCTTCTGGATATTGTACATTCATATGGGGAAATCTCGTGAATTGGAGGAGTAAAAAGCAGATTGCCGTAGCCTGTAGCAGTGCAGAAGCTGAATATCGATCTATAGCCCAGGGGATATATGAGATGATTTGGCTCAAGAAGATGATGGAAGAACTAAAAAAGGCAATTGCTCTACCAATGAAGTTATACTGTGACAACAAGGCCGCAATATGCATTACTCACAATCCAGTTCAACATGATAGAACAAAGTATGTTGAAGTGGATAAGCACTTCATAAAAGAAGAGACTGAAGAAGGAAGTATCTGCATGCCTTTCGCCCCAACAAATCAGCAAACTGTGGATATTTTCACAAAAGGCTTGTCTACAAAATTTGAATTTCTTGTAAGCAAGTTAGGCATGACAGATATACATGCCAACTTGAAAAGGAGTGTTGATTTGTAAATACGATTATGATTTGTAGGATCTAAATAAATCCGATCTGCTAGGTTGTTAAGTATTTTTAGGAATCTGTTAAGCTGAAATCATGCCTTGATCGTTTTCTAGTTGTTTCTTTCTCTGTACTATAGAATTGTACCTCTACAGATGAATATATTGAGGTAATTTGGTACCAAAACTAACAGAAGGGAAAGCTGACCAAGTGATATTTATATTGATCTAACTGGTCTCACCATATCCAAATAAGAAATGTTCCCCATTAAACTTTCATGTAGTTATGAACTATAAATAATCAAATGTGAGTCCATTGCACCCATAATTAGAGGCAGTTAGCGGGTAATTACCATTCCAAATGCATTAGAGACTTGATGCTGACACATGGAACTAATATGGATTAAGCACAGTAGAATTTTGTCAAGAAGGTGAGACAAACACAAGTAGTTTATGATAACGATGTTTAAGCATAATGAGAAAAAGTGGCATCACATGAATTGGGGGTTTTACCTCATCAACAAAAATTATTACAGGAGCCAGCTTACTGGCAAATGAGAAGAGTGCCTTGGTAAGCTTTTCAGCGTCTCCAAACCACTGCAAAAGGAGAAAGGACATAAAGTATAAAATAGCTTAATAAAGTTTAACAGGAAGCAATCAAGTTTTCCAGAAATAAGACAATGAAAACATCGAAAAGAGACACAAAACACACCCTTGAGAGGCAGAAGAGGTAGATTGACAACATGAATACTGTTTTATTTTCTTTTAATAGTCAGTAAGAAGAACTTTTCTGATGTCAACATGACTAAAAACACAGCTCCACTCACAACAGCGTTCTATCATAAAAAATGCAAAGTAAGACTAATTGTTCCTGCAAACAACGTTCAAGTTACCATTACGAATCCTTTCAGCCTTTTTACAATAAAACTACAAGAAGAAAGATGGAAATAATGATGAATCTAGGAAATTTAAACAAGACTCGTTCCTTTGTGCAATACAAACTAATTTCATGACAGTCAATACAGAAGGACGAGAATTATGCCAAATAAAATAAATAGGTTACTGAATACAGTAGTACTTGCGACTCTGGATTTTCCTTTAATAAAAGTCTTAACTAATAACGCAATATACCAACTATGATAGGATAAGGAATTAATAACAATTAGTTGAATTAATGAACAACCAACTGCCACCTCCACATCCCGATTCTCCATAGAGAACTTCAAAAAGGTACACAAATCCCAAAAAAATTGCTAAACAGACACATTCATGGTACCCATTGGTAATCAGGAGAAAAGAAGCTTCTTGTTTCCTTATCATTAAGAAGAGTAACTTCCCCTTGTAGCTGATACTCTTACATGGTCTTCAGTTCAGGAAGCTTGGGCGTTAACTTGGTATTAATTAATGCTGACTTGACAAGATGAGTTGTCAGATTGTGTATAATGCCTAGCAAACAGGGCACATCGGCATTCATTTTACACTTCTTAGTTCCAGCAGTGAATCATGCATAATAAAAATTATAGCTCGTTAATGGCTGTGATACCTTTTTGAATTTTCCACCAACACTAGTAACTGCAAGGCTCCAGTCTGTCATGACAAATTTTTGCCTTCAGCAGAGATTTTCCTTAATTAATTTTATCACATTTGCAGAGAACCAGAGACTTTATTACCCATAAATTTTCTTTTTTCGATGACCGAGAAATCCCCGAGGGCCAGTGACGCACGCTTTGAAACTCGATGGTTACTGAAAAGGCCCCTCTACCCTTCTCCACTTCACTACCAAGATTTTGTTTGCGGCAGGGTTCACCCATGACATATTACCCATATATGAGTTATGCTCTGGTCTAACTAGGAATTCTAATCTTTTCAGATGATGATGATGATGAAGATCTATTGGAAACAGCATCTCTACCTCTCCAGGTAGGGGTAAGGTCTGCGTACACACTATCCTCCCCAGATCCCACCTGTGAGATTATACTGGGTATGTTGTTGTTGTTCTTGTTGTTGTAGATGATGATGATGATAATAACATAAATCACAAGACTAAAGTACATAACTGGACATTGTCCCAGCAAGACAAAAAAGAATTGAAAACAAAGAGATAGCATTTGCTTAACTTACCTTTGATGTAAGGGTTGAACCAGTAATACTAATGAAATTAGCTCCTGCTTCTGTTGCAAGCGCCTTCGCAACAAGAGTTTTTCCAGTTCCAGGAGGCCCAAAAAGTAATATCCCCTTGCAAGGCTGATCAAAAGAAAAAGGTAACTAAAAAGTACCTAAAACATTCTCTTTTGTTTCTTTTTCAGGAGGGATTACTAGCAAGACGGATAAAATACCCGCAACAGATTTCCATGGGAGAAAAGCTCTGGCCTCCGCATTGGTAGGATTACAAGTTCATTCAGTGCCTTCTTTACTTCTTCAAGAGCACCAATATCATCAAATTTGACTCCGATTTCACCTGGTGGAACGACTGCTGAGACAAAGTTGTTCTCATACTCATCCTTGGCAAGATTCTGCAAATTTGAAAGTGATCCATGGTAATAAACTAGAACTCTGAATATATTTTTTATAGCATTAAAGCAGGGGATAATACCTTAAGATTCTGAGACGGCTTTTTTGACATTGTTTCCTGCTCCTTTAACCTCAAAATTGCGGTTTCAAGGCTTCGCATGATAAACAGCAGAAATGAACTTCAAACTCGTGCAAAACGTAAGTCCATTTACACGTACAGAAAAGCAAAAAAGAAGTACCTTGCACGAGGCAGATACAATCTATCCCCTTTAATTGATGGTTGGAGGCACGTGTACAAGTAATGATTTTTTGCCCAGCCAATAACTTTTTCAGCTTCTGTAGATGTAAGAGAAACCAAAGATCAGACCATTAATGCAAAAGCTTTTAGCTTTCCCTTAAAATTTATGAAATTATGATTTACCTTCCCATAAAAACTAACAGCATTCTTTATTTTAATGCAGGTCTCTCCTTAGACTGCGTCCCATTTTATATGACACCACGACTATTTGGGGAATCAGATAGTTTTTTCTTTAATGGAACTTTTTCAATTATTTCTTAAATATTTTATTTTGATTTAATCAATTCGTAAATACTTCCAATTATAATGTTGAACTTCACAGTACTGCTTACCATTGTTTTTAAAGGCGAAAAGCAAAAAACTGACAGGGTTCATGGCCTTGAAGCGAAAAGTGAGAATTTAAGTGCACACTTCTTTGAAGTTAAGTGTAGAATTCGTGACTTTAAAGAATAACAGACGTATTCATTCTCAAAAAAAGAGTACCAAATGTATATGGATTTAGTACTACAGCAATCAAATTACAATTAATTCAATATACAATATGATATTAATCCAACTCCTCAAAATTAGATTCAAAGGACCAACCGCTTCTCGTTGGGATCACTTTGCGCATAATAGTTTGAAGAACATGGCTTCACTCATAAAGCAATAACCTGTCGCTTTGCATCACGATGGTTCTTAATGACACTACTTTATACATATTTTACAAATATGTAAATTTTTACTTTTAAAAAAATTAGGAATCAATATCCTAATTCAATTATTCAATAATGTTTAGATACTTTGACACACTGTACTTTGAACCCGTCATTCTTTTCTGGATAGAGGGAGTATTATATAAGAGATAACTCCAAGAAACCATATTATAATCTCAATATCTTAACCTGTACTTCCTAGATCTCCATTCTTGATAAAACTGGAGAAAGACACAAAAGTTGACTTCGGATATTAGTATATCTATGACCAAGTGAGAGCTGAACATTACTTTCTGATTTGTTCAATTAAAAGAAACAATGCATTCTGATTTCACACAAAACACTTACTCTGCTTTGTCAGAATTACACCATCAGTATTTACATGCAACAAATCAATGCATGAAAGCGCATGCTCTTCCAGAACCTGAAATATAGATATTTATAGCGATAACTCCACCAATCAAAAAGAAACACCAATACAGAGATAATAAAGATGTGCGACTAAATGAACACATAGAGGTACCCAACCATCAGTTTAGAAGATTTTAAATAGAATAAAATTCAAATGAATACATCCAAAAGCACATATCTTTCTCCATACCTTGTACAATTCATTTAGGTTACTACGAGTTATTACAATTCTCCTGTCTTCTTCAATCTGTTTATTAAATGTGCTAAGGAGATCTTCCTCCTGTAAACAGAAAAACCATGGCAGGATGAGAAACCACCAAACTGAATACAATGCTTAAGAAGAAAAATGTACGAAAGGAATAACTTGAAAAAAATGTTTTCACTGATGAGGCATCAAACAACAACACAGAAAGTGCTGTGACAAAGAAAAATCATATGTTGTTGACCTATTAGTGTTCCGCATGTCGAGCGTATAGAAGCAAGAAGTGTTTGTTCCCTCTACTTGCACTCGTGTCGACCATTTCAAGAAAGAGAAATAGGAGAGCTTTGATGGAATAGAGAAGAACTTGTACATTTGAGGACTAGCCTCTTTTCCCATATTAGGTTTGAGTGCACCCATGAGATATCTTGAAGCATAGAAGATTGGGTGTCTTTCATAGAGAACCGTATTTCTTTGTGAGGTTTCTCTATTTTTTGGTATACTTTTGGTATACGGGTATTTATGCCTTTCATTAATGAAATCTTATCACCTTATAAAAAATGAGAACCAAATGACATGATATAACGCAACACTAAACTGCTAAAATTAGGAAAAGAAGTACTTAATTGCATTTCCTGTAGTTAGAAACTACACAAAAATGTATACTTTAAAGAGAAATTCAATTACACTGAACAAAAATGACTTTAGACAAATGGATCTTCAAACCAAAATCATAAAAATCGGCATAATAAACAGCCTCAGGTGGCAAAATCACTCCATCTTTCATGGCTTAATGATTCATTTAGCTTAATGCACAGTTTCAAAAGGAAAAAAAAATCTTTGATTAATATGAGCAGTGTTATAAATAGCGCTAATAGTGTGAAGCGAGGCGATGCGAGCAGCCTGCTATATTGGCTATGTTGCGTTGCGATTGTAAAAGGCGAGCGCCACTGCCTATGTAGCGAGATGCGACCTGTGGCGTCGCTAATTGAAAAAAAGAAAAAGAAAGAGAAAGGCGCAAAGACCAGCGACTTAAAACATTAGGCTTGGGTTTTTCACTTCTTCTCCTTCCGCGACCTTTTCTCAGCAACAGAAAGTTAAGGGCTTAGGATTCATCTTCAGCCATCAGCGACTGTAACCCAGGTATGTTTCTTTCTTTTCTTTTCTTCTTCTTCTCCTTTCTTCTTCTACTTTTTTTTTTCTTCTTCTATTTCAGCGACAGTAACCACTGTTGTCTTCTTTTTTCTTTTTCTTCTTCTTTCTTCTTTCTTCAGTGATCAGCTCTTTCTTCTTCTTTCTTCCTTTTTCTTCTATTTTTGTGCTCTGTTTTTCGACAAACAGAGCAGAGGCTTCTTTCTTCCCTTCCACTTTCTTTTCTCCTATTTTTTTTTTGGCTCTGTTTCGAGCAAACAGCAGAGGCAGTAGAGTCTCTTTTTAGGCTCTGTTTTTTTTTTTTTTTGCTCTGTTTTTTCAGTTATAGTCTTATAGAGTAGAATTAATTGCATATTTACTGGATAATTATTTTTCTATAAAACAATATTGAAATGGCGTCATCCGATAGTAATAAACGAAATGATATAGCTTGGAACTATGATATTCAAGGCTCATCAAGATCTCCAATTAAATGTGTCTTTCGTGAAAAAATATATCATGGTGGAATAACTCGTCACAAGCAACATTTAATAGGTGGATTTAAAAATGTAGTAAATGTTCTCTTTGTCCGCCCGAGGTTAGGGAGGAAGTAAAAGCATTTGTTGAGAATAAAAATGTGACAAGAACTCAAATGAATTATGAAGTGTATCAGTGAATTTAGCTGATGAAGATGATGAAATGGGACCTCCTCCCCCCCCCTCCCCCTCCCAAAACTCAAAAGATATTATCAAATAGTTCCAGTGGGTCATCCACGGCACGTACAGTGACAAAAGGTCCTCTCAATCTATATTTCTCGGCAAAACAACAAGAAAAGGAAAAAGGTAATTTTGGTTCAGGTTTAGAAGCCAAGAAGATTTTGAGGGATCGCGTCGTAAGTGCCTTTGCAGCATGAATGTACGATGCAGGGCTTCCTTTCAAGTGTGTTAACTACAAAACTTTTGATTAATTCATTGAGGTCGTAGGACAATATGGCCTAGGAATGAAGCTTCTTAGCTATCATGAAGTTAGAGTAACTCATCTAAAAAAAGAGGTGAAGAAGATACACAAAATTATTGAGCAGCAAAAAGAGGAATGGAATAAGTTTGGATGTTCCATTATGATGGATAAATGGACAACACGGAATGGAAAATGATCATAAATGTGTTGGTGAATTCTCTAAGAGGGAGTATTTTTCTTGAATCTTACGATGCTAGCAACTCTTCTACGGATGGAAGCAAAATATACAGCTTGTTTAAAAAGACTATTGATAAAATTGGAAAGGAAAATGTTGTACAAGTTGTTACCGATAATGCTAGTGAGAATGTTAGTACGGGTAAGATGATAGAAATTATGTATCCACACATTTATTGGACTCCATGTGTTGCACATTGTATCAACTAGATATTTGGTGACATATTCAAGGAAAACACATATGCTTCAGATAACTTTAATATAGTTATCTTTAAAGCTTTAACTTTATTTATACTTGTGTCCTATTAAGTATTAACTATAAAATTGTTATTGTTACTTTTACAGTTTTCACTAAGGCCATCAAGATATATTCTTACATCAGTCAGAGGCCGTTGTTGTTGAATTTGACGAGGAAATTCACAAATGAAAGAAATTTGGTGAGACCGGCCAAGACTAGATTTGCAACGGCTTTCTTGACTTTGCATAGTTTTTACTTGCAAAAGAAAAACTTGAGAAAGCTAGTTCTTTCAAATGAATGCAAAGATAATAGATATGCAAAGGAAGCTACGGGGAAAGAAACTACCAATTTTGACGAGGCAAATGAATGGTTAACTGGAGCCCCCCAAAATCATGAAGATGAACAAGTGTTTGTAGGAGATGATCTTGATTAGAGTATTGTTTCTATGGCGGTTGGAGCTGAGGAGAACATTTATGGTCTTAGAGGGAGTTCTTCAAGTTCAAATTACAAGGGAAAGGGAGTAGCAAGTTCAAGCCGCTCCCTAATTGATGAAGACTCCGAGGATGAAGAAGATGATAGCCAATAAAATGCTAACATCTTGAAGTTCTAGAATTTGAAAATCTTGAAAAAGAACAGATGTTGCTTGTTTTAGACTTTTAGACTTTAGTTTATGAATCTACTATGATTATCTATTGACTTTTTAATTTTTGAATTGATATATTTAATAATATATTATTATTATTGAGTTTTTAGTTATATATATATATATATATATATATATATATATATATATATTATATATAATATTTTATGTTTTTGAGAAAGAGGCCATACTCACTACAAACGAATACACCACAAGATCGAACTGCACTCATGCCTCTCCCGCATCAAGTTGACCGCCCCCCCTACGTAGTGATTCTATCAATCATGTACGTAGGTAGGACCCTCCATTCTGATTGGTATATCATGAAAAAAGAAAGCCATTTGCACCAGGCGCACTGCGCTTTCCCTTGCCCAGATGTTCGCCTTTCTAAGTCAAGTAATGGTGACCCACCGAAGACTGGAGCTTCGTAACATGTTGACGAAGGCCCCCGAACTGAGGGTTCGATCAGTAGAAGGGACGACTTTGTCTCCCCGGAAGAAGAATAGCCCCGCTCTCTAGCCGACTGATCCCGTTGATCATATAACTGGGAGGGAACGTGTCACATTAGAGGTGAACGATCAGAGGTGTCCTCTAATCACCACGACGAGGCTGGTCCCTCTTTTAGTAGACTAAATTGTCGCTTCATATCAAAAAGGCGAGTGCTTCGCTGCGCGCCTCTCGCCTCAGTGAAGCGGGCCATCGTCGCTTTTTGTCGTCGCACGCTATTCAAAACACTGAATATGAGGGAAAATAAATTAGGAATTATGAGTCCTTTCCTAAAAGCATAGCAAAACAATACAACAATTATGAGAAACTATAAGCACTGTTATTATTTCTGGTAACACACCACACAAATATAAGCAATTACAGCTCTCTATTATCAAAAAAAACAAAAACTACTTCAACAACAGCAAGAAATTTTTAGTACTTAATAACCATCTAAATAGTACATGCCATGTCAAGCGCCTATTTGGTATGGGTTCATCAACATATGTCAGTATCTGACAAGACATTTCCGCATTCCACTACAACGAACTGCAAATGTTAGTCTACTATGAATCAAATAGATGCAGGGAGTGAGCAGAATCCTGCTTCTTAAAAAGTAGTGGATGGCGTCAATCATTTGCTTGTACTGCCACTTCAACAACAGATTGTGGACAGCTGTTTGGAACTTCTCCAGATAGAGTGGGTGATATATGGTAATATTAAGAATATGTTATTGAGCTGGACGCATTAGGGAAAGAAATTGCTTTTTAAATGAGTCACACAGGTTAGTCTACTTTGAATCAACTGTAGGGAGTGAGTGAATCTTGCATCTTAAAAATCAGGGGAGGGCATAAATCACTTGGTTTCGCACAGTTTGCCAACAGCTTGTGGAGCTGTTTGGAATTTTTCCAGATAGAATGGGTGATGTTTGGTAATCTTATGGTTATGCTATTGAGCTGGATGTATAACGGAAGAAATTCAATATGGGAACTCTCATACTATTAAGAAAGAATTCTTTTCCGGACTCCAGGTATGGAGTAAATATATCTTTTGTTCAGTGACTTCCATTTTGTCTTATCATTAAACACTAACCAAAGACAACAGACATGTATCCTATGGAACTTATAATTTGAAACACCAGCAGACCTTTCTAGTTTGCGTAAATATGAAATTAAAAAAAGGGCAGCCTTGTGCACTAAGCTCCTACTCTGCGGGGAAATTTATGAATAGAAAGAAATTTGTACTCAGAAAAATAGCATCATGTATGCAGAAATTTAAAAATTGCACAAAATATTGTTTCCGAATTACACAGAAAAAGACAATAAATTATCTGATCAACTAGCACAATCGCGGAGAGTTTTTGGTTATAATGCTATTAAGTGGCACGAAATTAGTACATAATAAGACATGGGGATGCAGTTTCTAAACCCATCCCCCCCCCCACC
>ML380587.1:22017-59184 GCA_005239525.1 Nicotiana knightiana | reverse complement strand
AACCCACTCACCCACCCCCGGGTGCTATAGCAGCAGCTAATACATTTCAAATTACTATAAAAATCTAAGCGAAGCAATAAAGCACAAAAAACTAACCTTTGGAGGATGAATACTCATAACATTAGAGAAGAGCTTATGTATATCATCATCTACAGAACGTTTTGTTGCTCTTAATCCCTCTGTTAGTCGCTTCAGAGAAAGAGGCTGCAAAAATAAAATATTGAAAAAAAACCAGCGCATCAAATATTGCAAAAATATATCAAGAAAACGTAGCAAATATAAGGAGAAAAAAAAATCACAAGGAAACCATATATGAAGCCTCCTATAAATGATAGAGTAAAAGCCAGTGCACTTGAAATGAGATATCAAAAAAAAACTAGGATATGATTTTACAGCACGACCAACTAGCAAGAAATTGAATTCAGCCCCGAGGCACTGAAATATCATTTGTTAGGAACGTCATCATTCCATACCGAACTCATAGCAGCTAAAACCAATATTTAGATGCCACAATGATTTGTATCATGATGTACCCCATAAAAACAAATAGTAGGAGCTTAAAAAGTTCAAACAACCATATAATTTGATTAAAGATCACGAGAATTACCAACTTCGCAAGGCGGCCCAAGTTGGGAAGAATCATGGTCTGTTGACAAAAAAAAAAGTGAAAACGCAAAATAAAAAACCGTAAAAAGTCAAGGAATAAGACATGCTGGATAATGGACTTACAAATTTCTCTTTTTCTTTTGACCCTGTTTCAACCTTGTTTCGACCGCAGATCAGGACAACAGGTCCTGATAATTGGTCAAACATTTCTTGCACTTTGTGGACAAATTCTTTCCTATTTGCCTTGGAAACAGCTCTAGACAGCCATAAAGAAGAATCCGGAAAGTATACTATAATAGGTTGTGCAGACTTCAAGACCTGCACACAATTAAATGAAGTCTCAAAAAAGTTGGACAAACTTGAACATGAAATCAAAGTGGTAAACGAACATAAGACGATTGATCAATTAATTATCATACCTCACATAGTGCCTCCATGGCAATGTAGCAGTCTTCAGCCTGAGCATCGAGATCGTGTTCAATCTCATTGGCTGTGCACAGAGGAGACAGTTAAAATCTTAAATTTTTTAATTATGCATATACGTTCAGACATTAAATACCACGGTACTACTCAATATACAGACTAGGGTTGAAATTTGGAAACTCAATAAAAATAATCTCTTTATCACAAACAAATTTCATGTTGAATAGCCTATCCGGAAACAAATACTTTGACAAGTTATACAAGAAGTCAAATAAAAGTCTCCCCCAATAATATTTATGGCAATTGCTTGTCGACTATTGAGACTGATAGTTTTTATATCATCCAGTGTGAAGTCAAAGTCAGTTTCTAGATCATCCAGTCTGAAGTCACAATCAGCAGCCGAATAAGCCACTCATTCTGTACTGAAGAAACAACATATTGAGACTAATACAGCTTTTCAATCAGAAACTGCAGAGTCCCGTCTAGCCCCTTTGTCATCCACCCTCTCCTCTCCCCCTACCCAACAAAAAAAAGGGAAAAAAAGTATCAGGAGCATACCACGTTGAAGCATAAAACCTTTGGAAATCAGTAGAATTTTTATTTTGATAAGGTAAATTGTATTAATCAAAAGGGAGAGAACTAGAATTTATACAGAAAACCTAGTTGAAAGGACATATGAGAGCAAATCCAAATGCATTTACTAGACCTATAGAAACAACACCTCTGCCATTAAAGATAAATATTCTTTTTTGTTTGTATTTTCTTCTTCCTTTTTTTTCTTTTGGGGGGGGGGGGGGGAGAGGTTGGCCTCAAATGGGAATCCAAATCTTTTGATAAAACTTAGTCATGAAACCAGCCCAGTTAGTTTTCCTTTCCTTTGAATGCATTTTTATGTGTCTATGCAACTAACTCTCTCTCCCAGGATCAGACCTTGTTCGAAAATCTAATATGTCCGATATAGCCCAAGTTTATCTTGGATTTCAACTACGCTAAAGTAGTGTTGTCAAAAGCTCATTTAAGGCGCGCTTAAGCCCTAAAGCTTCGCCTCACTTAAGTTGTGCTTCAAAATAGGCGAGGCACTAAGGTGCGCACCTCATTGCCCATGAGTTCTATCTTGAACCTATTTTTTTTTATAATGGTAACATGCATATTAATAAATAAAACAGCACTAGGGCAGTGCCAAGCCATATTTACAAGGAAAACAAAAACCAGCTACGACAACCTAAGATTACAGTGCACCTATCAGGTCTACTAAAGATTCTGTCTCCTCTACACAGCTTTCTTTACACCAGAAATGAAACAAAAGTATACACTTCATCTTGATGTTCCGTAAAGAATTGCTTCTGTCTTCAAAAGTTCTTAAATTTCTCTCCTTCCAGACTATCCACCATATGCAAGCAGGAACCAATCGCCACCATTTCTTCTGTCTCACTACACCCCCACTGAAATTCCAACACTTCAACAGATCACAAGTGTTAGCTGGCATGCTCCATTTAAGGCCCACAATGTTAAGAAAGAGCTGCCACAGTTGGTTAGTAAAAGGACAATGAAGAAACAAATGGCTATTAGTTTCTATAGTTGTACCACATAATAGGCATCTAGAGCATAGCTGAAAACCTTTCTTCTCAAGTTCTCTTGGGTTAGACAAGCCTTTCTTGCAACTAACCATGAAAAGCATACCACCTTGAAAGGTGCCTTTACTTTCCAAATATACCTCCAGGGTCATTGTTCTAACTGTTGGTTTGAAACAGCAATTAAAGTATACGCGGATTTGACCGTAAAATTCTCACTCCTGCAAAGGTTCCACCAGAGTTTATCTTCAGTTTCTCCAAGACCTTGGAATTGTTCCAAGATATTAAAGAAATCCACAACCCTCTCTAATTCCCAATCATTCAAGGCCCTTCTAAAAGTAACATTCCATCCTTGCTGACCCCAGGCAGTGTCTAAAGTGGATGTAGGTGATGTTGCAATGCTGAAAAAATCAGGAAAAAGTTCTTTGAGAGGACCATGTACTAACCAGTTATCACTCCAGAAAAGTGTTTTCCTTCCATTACCGACCTTCATGGTGGTATTATCAGCCAGAGTATTCCAGTGACGTCTGATTGACTTCCATACCCCAACCCCATGTGGGCTATTAACAATGTTAGAGCACCATAGTCCATTTTGTCCATACGTGTCACAGATGACCTTTCTCCACAAAGCATTAACCTCCAGATTGTACCTCCAAAGCCACTTCAAGAGTAAACTCTGATTGTGGGCTTTTAAGGTTCCTAATGCCCAAGCCCCCTTTGTCTTTTCTAGTGATAAGGGAATTCCAGTTAACCAAATGAATAGCTTCCTTCTCTCTGTTTCCTTGCCATATAAAGTTCCTTCTTAGTACCATCAATTCTTTTCCTCACCTTGCTTGGCAAGGGAAACAAAGACATTACATATGTAGAAAGTGCATCCAAGACAGTATTAACCAATACCACCCTTCCACCCAAGGATAAATAATGGTTCTTCCAAATTGACAGCCTTTTTTCACATCTTTCAAGGACCCCATTCCATATTTACTGAGCTTTGTTCTTGGAGCCTAGAGATAAACTCAAATATATAGTTGGCAGAGAACCCACCTCACATCCCAGTATAGCTGGCTAGGGCTAGGGCTAGGGCCTGGATATCATCCACTTCTTTAACTGGAACAACATGCTCTTCCTCCACTTTACATGGAGCCCTGAGACTGCTTCAAATATAACAAGAATGACTCTTAGATATTTTAGTTGATCTGCCTTTGCCTCACAAAAAACTAAAGAGTCATCAGCATATAGAAGATGGGTGATCTCCACACTATTTCCCTCCCTGTTTGAAGCTTTAAAACCTTTCAGCCAAACATTGTTGTTTGCATTTCTTAACATTTGGTTCAATCCTTCCATAGCAAAGAGGAAAAGAAAAGGTGATAAGGGATCCCCTTGTCTCAAACCTCTCTCAGAAGGAAAAAAGCCCTCTGGAGAACCATTCACCAAAATGGAAAATCTCACTGTTTTGATGCAGAAAGATATCCAGTTGATCCACTTCCTACCAAAACCCATATCCTGAAGAACTTTGAATAAAATGTTTCGATTAGCATGATCATAGGCCTTCTCAATATCAAGCTTACAGAGAATTCCAGGGACATGCCCTTTAAGTCTGGAATCCAACCATTCATTTGCAATCAAAGCATCCATGATTTGCCTGCCTCTTATTAAGGCCATTTGATGCCCATTCACTAGTTTGTCCACCACTTTCTTGAGCCTCTCTATCAACAGTTTGGAAATGATTTTGTAAATGCTTCCTATAAAACTAATAGGTCTGAAGTCCTTGAGTTCCTTAGCACCATTCTTCTTTGGAATAAGGGCTATGTAAGAAGCATTGAAACTCTTCTCAAAATACTCATTGCTGTGGAAGTTCCCGATGGTATGCATGATATCTTCTTTCACAATCTCCCAGCAATTATGGAAAAACCCCATAGAGAAACCATTAGGGCTCGGTGCCTTGTCAGCTGCACATAGCTTTAAGGTCTCAAACACTTCTTGTTCTTCAAATTCACCTTGCAGCAATTCATTATCTTCCTCTGTAATGCTGCACACACCTTGGAAGTTAAAATCAGGTCTCCAGATTTCTGTTTCTGCATATAGTTTCTAATAAAAAGACACTATCTCAGTTTTAATTCCATGTGGCTCAATAATTTCTTACCCTTGAACCTCCAGCTTATCTATATGATTGGTTCTTCTATGGTAGTAGGCAATTTTGTGGAAAAACTTGGTGTTTTTATCACCTTGTTTCAGCCATAAAGCTCTAGATCATTGCCTTCAAGATATCTCTTCATTCTTTGCAATCTCCTAGAATTCCATGTGCAAACTTGCCTTCTCAAGTAATTCATCCTCATTTAATCGTCTTTGTTCTTGCAAAAGATCCAAGTTTTGAATTTGGTTCAAAAGCTCAATCTTCTTCCTCTTCAAGCTCCCCCCATTAAGCACATTCCACTCCTTTAACTTAACTTTCAACGTTTTGAGTTTACAAGCCAGAATACAATCTGGCCTTCCGGTGATCTCAAAGGAATTCCACCATCCTGCCACCCTCTCCTTAAACCCTTCCACTTCCATCCACCAGTTCTCAAATTTGAATTCCCCACATTTCACAGAAATAGGGCAATGATCAGAGACAATTCTAGGAAGAAGAGACTGCTTAATATTGTTAAACTCCTCGTCCCACTCAGCTGAAAACAAGAATCTATCAATTGTTGAAGAACAATCATGATTGTTTCCCCTATCCCAAGTGTACCTACCTCCCAATAAAGGAGGGTCAACATGCTCTAGATCTTCTATAATTTCTGAAAAATCCTTCATAGCTCTGGTAATACCCCTGCTATTCTTCCTTTCAGTAGCGTATCTAGTAGTGTTAAAATCGTCACAAACCACCCAAGCACCTTCACAAACTCCTCTAATCGCACCCAGCTCCCACCAAAGCTCATCCCTCTCCCTTCTGCAGTTTGGGGCATAAACCTCAGTAAGGAACCAAGAGAAATTCCTATTCAGAGAAGAAAATTTACAGGAGATGGAATGCAACTCAGTATTAACTAATTCCCCGGCGCACACCCTTTTGTCCCACATAATTAGAATACCTTCACTCCTCCCATTAGACTCCAAACCTACGTAGTCTGCCCATCTGTTGCTACACAAAGACCTAACCACCACACCATACTCCCCATTCCATCTTTGTTTCTTGAAAACAATAGATATTTGCACTCCATTCTTGCATTAAAGATTTTATCATCGTTCTCTTTTCAAACTTATTCAAACCCCTCACATTCCATGAGATAATTTGTACCTTCATCAAGAACTGGTAGAGTTGTTTGTTCCCTTACTCCTTGATCCACTTTCTTTGAATTAGATGTCAAATTGAAGATTCTTGACTTCATTCACCCCTTTTGTTTTAGGGTAGATGGGTTAGAGCCACTAGTTTCCTTTCGCTTCTCGTGCCTCTTCTTGTCCAATTTCATGAACCACGCCTCCCATTCACATCCCTGAAACTGAAAGTCCACCTCGAGCTGCATGTTTAGCTTCATGACATTTTGGTAAACCCATAATGAAGCTTCTAACTCAGCCATCTGAATTTGGACATCTAGCGGTTGGACATCTTCAATTGGCTAGTGTTGAGATTGTTCCACTCGAATTACCTGTAACCCGGAATTTTCTTGGTTTTCTATGCCTGCTCCCTCGATATTCGGCCCTGCATCATAGTAAGTTTCTTCTTTCCTTCAGAGATTCGAAGAAGATTTTGACTCTGATAACTAACATGAACATCTTCTTTTGCAACCTCGGCTGAATCCACCTTTGATAAAGAGTCGCATGATTGCGAAGCTTGGTTAGCTTCGATCTCAACGAGGAAAGAATCCACTATATTCAGTGGTATGGGCTCTAGAGGAGTAAAAGAGCACAAAATTTGGTCTGGACCACTTTCCTGCCTTTGGGACCGGCGCAAATCCGATTCTTTAGTCCTAAGAAACGGTCCATTTAAGACTAAATCCTCCACGTGCTCGCATGCCCTAGCAACAATCCCAATTTGGAATTCGATGACTCCCCCTTGTTCTCCCCCATAACCAGCCATTAAAGGATTGGGTTTTTGAGGACCCAATTCCTTTCTGCAATATAAATGGCCTTTGGTTCAGGCCCAAACATGAGTCCTTGGGCCCAGAGTTCGTTCCAGCAGCAACCGGAACCTCCGCGTGCTCTGGATGCCCCTTCAGCTGTCCAATTTTAAAATGTGACACTTCCCCATGCTCTCCCACATGACCAGCCACCCTAGCCCCTATATCTTCTGCCACCAGATGTGACTGTACACAGACCATAGCCCTAGAATCCCTTTCCTCGGTAATCCCAGTGTTTTGGAGAGCGTTAAGCGCAAAAAAGCGAGGAGGCTTCGCTTCACCGAAGCGAGAAGCGAAACGAGAAGCGAGAAGCGAGAAGCGAGAAGCGAGAAGCGAGAAGCGAGAAACGAAGCGAGAAGCGAGAAACGAAGCGAGAAGCGAGCGCTTTTTTCATGTGAAGCGCAATTTAACACATAAATTAAAAAAATAATAATAAATAAGCATAGATAAATGGCTAAGAACTCATTAAAAATAACATATTAAGCAAATGTTTCAATTCTTAAATCAAGTAAATAATAGATACTAAAACTAGATAGTGAATAATCCTCAAAAGTCATAAAAAGTGAAAGCAGAACAATCAACAGAGCAATCAACAACCAAAAAAAAAACAGAGCATAGTTTAGGGCACAAAAACAGAGCAATAAAAAGTGAAAAAAATAGAAAGAAGAAGAGAAAAACAGAGCATAGAACAAAAGAACAGAGCATAAATAGGGCAGAAGAACAGAGCATAAATTAGGGCACAAGAACAGAGCAATAAAAAGTGAAAAAAATAGAAAGAAAAAGAGAAAAAGGAGTCGAACAAGAACTGAATAAAATCAGAGGAAGAGAAGAGAAGAAGAAGAGAAGAATAGAGAAGAAGAAACTTACAGAGAAGGAGCAGTTGCCGTCGCTTGGAGTTGGAGCAGCAGAGTGTTTGTTTGCGTATGTTTATTTGGCAACTAACGGTGTATTTGCCAAAAAAGATTTAAAAAACCCTAACAGATGCTTTCGCGCCGCTTTTTTGCGCTTTTTTCATCGCGACGCTTCTCGCTTAACAGGGTCAAGCGTGCGCTTTTTTATGTGAGTCGCTTTTTATGGCAGAAAAGCGACATAGCATCACTTCAGCGCTTTAAGCGAGAAGCGCACGCTTTTAATAACACTGAGTAATCCTCCGATCAACGGTCACCGTCGGAGTAGATTTACACCAAATTGGAATGGAGAAAACCAAACCGTCGTTTTCCACTTCAATGCATTTGGGAATTGAGTCAATTGGCCCTCTAACTCTGATTCTTGCCCATTTCAGACATCTGAGAAGCGTTTCTTCTTCTGTTTCTACCTATCCACCGCATTTCATCCCTATCTCCTCCATGACCTCCTTTGACCATAAATGTAAAGGTAAGCCGATAACCCTAATCCAAAGAGACTCGCTAACGAGACCTGCCGGAGAGCAGCTGGCCTCCGGCGACCACAAAATAAGTTTGATGGGATTTTGTTTCTGCCAAACCCCAAGCATAACTTGTTCTGCCATCTTCTTGTTGGGAAATTCAAAAAGAAATTGTTGCTCGTTTAGGTCATAAATCTGGACACCGCAAGGTAACCTCCATCTATCAGCACCCCATCTTCTTAGCTCCGATCTAGTAGGAACTCCTGTCTTCCCAGCAAAGAATCCAACCAAACATCTGCTGAGAGTGTCATTATCTGTTAAAGAAACAGATCCAGAGGGATGCTGATACGTTGACTTTGATGTACGAAAGTGAGGTTCCCCTACTTAGGTTTCCATTTGCTCTGGTTAGTTACTGATGCATACGTGACCTCCTGGGTTAGAGGATTCTGCACAGCTACGTAGACTGGGTTCTCGAGGATAAACTTCTCATTTTTTGCAGCTATGCCTCCCCATCCTTTGTTAGGGGAGAGTTCCGGGATTATAATGACTGATCTCCTCTCTCCTTGAACTACCACAATACTTATGAATCTACTGTATCTGTTGTACTTTTGAGAACAGAAGTAATTATGTAGATGATCAATTAATTTCCAAGTCTTGTATTTATTACCTCTGGCTGCAGAACAGGTGCATTAAATCGCAAATCCACAGCATTGCCTTCCTACTAGCTGTCATTCTATGCATTGAATTCCTTCTCCTTTCAACCCAATCGTACCACCTTTCAGAACCAGAGAAGTCCTCAGAAATATCAAAAGATTTGTCCCCAGATGTGAAAAAAATATTTTTAGCTCTGTTACCATAATCACGAACCATGTTTTAATCAAATTAGATAGATTCGAGAAAAACTCAGTTCCTCCCGTGATCTCCGATGATCAGAAAGCTTCCTAACAGCACAAGAGACAAGTTTGGAACGTGCAAGGGAGCTAATGAACTATGTGAATTTTATGACTCTGGAGTGGCATATTGGTGGCAACAATAATTCAAAAGCAGTCGATGAGTTCTATCTTGAATCGAGTGGTACTAAACGATAAATATTATCGGCAAATAAGTGTATTAATTGTTGTTGAAGACAGTAGGAATGATTTGTTTCTTTTTTCTTGAATTGCATTTGTAGTTTTATTGTTTCCCTTAGTTATGCCTTTTTTAACTAAAGCCCGCACTTTAGTTACGCTTTGCGCTTAAAGCCTCAATCGACCTAGAACGCTTTTTAGAGCTTTTTGCTTTTGTCAACACTGTGCCAAAGCCCCTATGTTGCCACCACAACCTTCTCATGTACCAGCAAAGCTCACCTCCATCTAAAATTCACTCTCGTATCTGCCGCATGCTTGTCCATATACCAAATTTCACATACTTGTCTTCCTAGAAACTTGTATTAAAATGTTATGTTGTTGGACTCTCCAAAAATGCTGCTGCACACGTGTCGGATTCTCCAAAAATGCACTACTTTTGCAGGATATGACACGCACCCGCGACATTTTCGGAGAGTCCGAGTAACATAGTTAAAATGTAGTGTCAAAGGATAATGCACTTCTTCTTCCATCGCTTGATCTTGCCAGGTACTTCAAGCTTTGCTCTGGGCGAATGGCTCCATCCAATGTGATCAACATTGCATCTCGACTTTTTCATGTTGCGGAGCGAACCCTGCTTTGAGGAGAAAGAAATACTTTCCTAAAGTTAAAGTGAATTCAAGTCGGTCTTCAACATGCAGAATAATTGTCCGGAGAAAGCAAAAGGTTCTTGGAAGGGTGTGTATATATATAGTATCAAGACTTCAACATCATCAGTTCAGGGATACTTTTGTGAGTGCTGCTAGTTGAGGGGTATACCACTGTGTGTTCTCAATAGTCGAGGGGCATAGAAGGCACATTTCTACAATGCTGCTAATTGTATGATAATTATTTGTACCATCAACCCCCCTCCCCCACCACAAAAAATACCACCCCAGGTAAATGAATAAGAATTTTAAAGATAATCACTCAGTGAGTGATAATAAAAATATATGAATGCAGAGCAAATCTACCAAAGACCACTCAAATAACACTCACAAATATACAATTTAAAGGAATCGTTACTATGGAGAATGATGCAGTAGCAGAGAGGGCAAAATTATGGTTCAACAAATTGTCGTTCATTCTACAGTGATCTGATTTATAGTGTTTTTTTTCCTAGGTACATTTCGAGTCTATTAGGACGCAGCTGCTTCTTGTTACCTCACCGGTCTATTGATCCACAGGAGTGTCTGTTCCCTAGTTGTCTTAGGACATAACTTATTTTCATTTCTTTTAACATACCCTCTGTCCTCTGTCCCAAAAAGAATGGCAGTGCAGGGAGTATGAGGGTCAACATTCATAATTTTCGGCGTGAATTCAGATATTGATGTCTTAGAATTTCTTTTAAAATAAAATATACAAATTTAGAAACTACACTATATAAATACTACAAATAACATTTTTTGTTGTTTCTATATCAATAACAATTTTCTTAGTGTTTAAAAAGGAGATATTTACAGAAATAATCAGCCAGATTCACTATTTACTTTTCCTATTAAACACTGATTATACACATATTATATATATTATACATCCACCGGCTACTTTTAGTTTAAGTTGTTGGATGGACAGCTATTTGGTTAATTCTTCTAAAAAAAAGTCAAACGTTTTATGAATTTTTGGTGAAAGAAAAAATTGGTTGATTTTCCAAATAGTAATAGTACAATTCTTTTTAGGACAGAGAGAATAGTTACTTAATTGGCAAGAATTAGGAATCCTAGATTGATATGGATAGAATTCTTAGGAGTCTCGTTTCTAATAAATATGACTAGATTTCAATTTTTTAGGATTTGAGGCACACTCGATCAATCGATTGAATAACTGGATTCCAACTTTCTCAACAAACAAAAACATATCAACCTCTATTAATAACTTTTTTTGCCTTTTGGCTTTTAGCATTCTCTTTAAAGACCACAAGGATTTGCTCAAAGTTAACCCCTAAGTCAAGCTTTTTTCCTTCGTTTCCCTCTAACCTACAGACTACAGATTCTACCTGAGTTGAATAAAACCTCTTCCTAACTAATCCCCTTTCGTCCCAGACAAATGAGATGAAACCCTAACCCAGTATGCTTAAAGATGTAACATGGAAAAGATGAAAATTCTGAAACTACAAGAGAGAGAAGATGGATTTACCT
This sequence comes from Nicotiana knightiana, assembly GCA_005239525.1. NCBI lineage: Eukaryota > Viridiplantae > Streptophyta > Magnoliopsida > Solanales > Solanaceae > Nicotiana > Nicotiana knightiana. The sequence goes on along the minus strand of ML380587.1, from coordinate 47,886 downwards.
TTCTTTTTTCCAAGGAAAAAAGATGATTTAACACAAATTTATTGCAATCTCAGATGACAAATACATACCAGGAATCCAGTATATTGATGGTTTCAAATCTTGTGATTTGGGTTTCTCGTCTTTCTCTTCTTCCGTTGTTTGCTTTTCACTAGCATCAAAAATTACAGCAATCTGATCACCATTCACCTCATACACCTCACCACGTTGACCACTGGACATGGACCTGCAAAAGTGTATTGGTTGTAACAACTTATATGCATGCGTATGTTAAAATGACATTTAAGCAACTCTTTACTTAAATACCTATTAGGAAGATACATCTGTAAAACACATTAACTGCTAAATAGATGGTTCAAAATTAAATAACAAATTCGCATCTTAAACATCTAAAAGAGCGAGGTGCATAGATGTTGGCTTTCATATTATTGAGAATAACAAACAAACAAACAAAAATGATCAGGACAATGACAGTGATGGCAAATAATGGTACGACAACTTATTTCACTGCAGATGCCTAGACCAAATGCAGAACCTTCATACTTTCTCATTATCTTAGATATAAAGCCGAGCGCTTGCACTAGCACAAGAGCATTGCACTATATCCCTACGAGCATCAAAAAGGACATTAAGACAGAAGCCACAAGGAATCCTGGTGGATGATGAGCAAAAAAACCCAATTACCATTCCAAATATTTATTATCTTTCCAGTGAGAAGGAATGTCAAAGATACAATCATGCGTCCAAGCACCAAATGGAGAAATATTTTCTCTATAGCACTTGCGACGACTTACCAACCCACCTTCCATGAATAACAGTGTAAGCATTTGTTGGACCACCAGAAGTAGGTATCTTCCCCAATAAAATCCTGTGATGAATTGGATTACGTCAATTACTAAATGCTGCTTAATCCAAAGTTCACATGGGTTATACTAATGGTAAGACCTCCACTTCGCGACAAAACTCTCAGCTCTCTAAACAAGCAAAGGACGGACAGGAAAGCAAAAAATAAAGCTGCACTCTCAGCTCTCTAAACAAGCAAAGGACGGACAGGAAAGCAAAAAATAAAGCTGCATGCCTCTCTGAGAGTAACAATTTCTTAATAAAGCAATAAGACATCCCCAAAACTGTTTTTAGTACAGCAAAGAAATGTAAACAAGAAGATAATGCTTCTAACTCCAAAGCTTTAAACATGATGCACCTCTTAATTCTTTGAGACTTTACTTTTTCCTCTCTTTTCAGTTTCCTACAAATAATCTACCAAATACAAAGAAATTCAGATATCCATTTAAAAGTTACCCAACTCCAACAACTCCAAACAATATGCAACAACCTACTTTATGTTGTTTTGGCCTTGCTGATATACCACATTTCTCCATTCAAATATATGTGTCCTAATTGCCACTAGTATATAGGGTCATCTGAAGGCTGAAACACAAAGTTTGACAAATATTTCAAAATAATCTGCTCTTATGATCAAGACTGAACTGGCAGTTTATTTTGTTGTCAATCATACTGTAGTAGGCATTATTAAGCACTACACTCATATCTGAAGAAAAGGAAGCTGATATTTCATCTACTTAACATGGATTCTTCCACATACAACACTACTGCATAAGCAGAAGGATTGCTTGCCAGGATAAACTTTTAGCGACCTATAAAGGGCCTTCCCGTACTTATTGTTTAGAGCTTTTACTTTCCGATTTCTATACCTTCTTTACTAGCAAATTTAGGAAATTTATTCCTCCATGTTCTTCATTATCTTTTGGGTGAAATCACTTCTTTCAAGGAGTCGATTGAACATCTCAGCTATTGAGAAAAATTTAGCTTGCTTTGGTTAAGGCCTCATTTATTTGCACTTAATGAAGGTCTGCATTCTGATCATCCAGACCTAAGTTATTGAGTGTGTTTAAGCCTCATTTGTTTTTTTTAAGATTAAGACGTCTGAATCTGAATATACATCTCAATATCAAGATGTGTATTAAGATTAAGATATCTGAATCTGAATACACATCTGAATATTAAGATGTGTATGAAGATCTGAATACTAAATGATTAAGACGGTTTGATTCTTAACATCTGAATGTATAAAATTTATCTCTATTTGAAAACCGGAAAAGGGCCAGAAATGTCCTTGAACTATTTGAAATAGCTCAAAAATACCCTCTGTTTGTTTTTGGTACCAAAAATATCCCTGCCGTCTATGTTTTGGACCACAAACGCCCCTTAAACCACTAGTCTTGCCATTGAAGCTGACAAGACAGTCCAACTGGGTTAGATTTGCTTACATGGCCATCCACCTAAGCAATCCAGCATGGTAAAATTATTTTTTTCGGAAATTTTTATTAAAATACAAAATCAACACTTATTCAGAAAAAGATAAAAAAATTCCGAAAAACTATTTATTTCGAAATTTTTTAATTAAAATACAAAATCAATACTTACTCCGAAAAAGTAAAAAAAAATTCGAAAAAATTATTCTTGATTGGGGTTTATGATTTGATTAAAAGAACTCCATTGTTCTCTTTAGTGAATTTATGATTAGTTTGATCTAAATTTTTAGATGCTTATCTGTTATAACTTCACAAAAGGTACACCTCTCCTATAAGTATCAATTGGTTCATCCGAAGTTCTTATAATTTCTAGAGTTTTCAAATTTTCAAGAATTCTGAAATTCAACTTCAAGTGAAATTTAAAATTTCATGGTCGAACACTTAATTCAAAAAGAGTAAAAAATTTCAGGAACAATATAATAAAGCACGTTCCAAAATAATTTATTTTGTATATTATATATAATATTTTAATAAATAAATATTTTTTCGGAATTTTTTTACTTTTTTCTGAATAAGTGTTAGATTTTGTATTTTAATAAAAAAACTCTGAAATAAATAATTTTTCCAGAAATTTTTTACTTCTTCGAAATAAGTGTTGATTTTGTATTTTAATAAAAAATTTCGGAAAAATAATTTTCCGAAATAATAATTTTGCGATGCTAGATTGCTTAGGTGGATGGTCATGTAAGCAAATCTAACCCAGTTGGACTGCCATGTCAGCTTCAATGGCAAGTCTAACGGTTTAAGGGGCATTTGTGGTCCAAAACATAGACGGCAGGGATACTCTTTGGTACCAAAAACAAACGAAGGGTATTTCTGAGCTATTTCAAATAGTTCAAGGACATTTTTGGCCTTTTTCCGTTTGAAAATTAATAAACATAAAATTCAAATGAAATACTAATTAATCTAATATATTCTATCAATAAAATATATAGTTATTAAAAATATGGTAGTTGCTGGTGGTGATGGCTAACGGTGGTGCTTGTGAATGCCGACTAGAGGCGGTGTTTGGTGATAATTTTGGCTGATGGTGGTGGTTCGGGCTAGTAGTTGGTTGTGATTGGTAGTGGTGACGATTATTATTGAGGATGATGGTGTTGAATGGTGATAGTTAATAATGGCGGATGGTGGTGGTAGTTGTGATTGGGGAAGGTGGTGATAGGTGGTGGTAGTTTATAATGATGGGCAGTGGCAGCTATGGTTGTTGGTGGTGATGGGGTGGTTAGTTGTGGTAGTTGAGGTGGATGAATGTTGGTGGTGGTGGTTGAGAATGATGGTGGTGGGGATGGTGGGTGGTAGTCGATATGGTGGGTGGTAGTCGATATGAGTGTTGGCGGTGGCGGAAGTAAATAATGAATATGGATGATAGTATCTTAATGAAATTAAGTATCTCTTATAGATCTTAATAATACATACATATTCAGACCCATTAAGTGGTTATGAAGTAAAAAAAAGTAGACATGCTTAATGACTAAGATCTGAATAATTAAGATTCAAACTTTAAAAACAAACGCACTTAATGTATGAGATCTGAATGATTAGGATTCAGACCTCCATTAAGTGCAAACAAATGAGGCCTTAGTCACTAATTGATTTATTTTATGTCTGAATCTTAATCATTAAGAGTTCAATCATTAAGTGCACTTACCGTTATTTAATGGGTTTGAACATATAACAGAGTGTTAATATAATTAAGATTATCATCCACTTTCACAACTAACCGTCAATATTGCTCACCATTAACAACCACCATCACCACCCACCATCCACAACCACCATCTTCAACCACAACCACCACCGCTGCCAATCACCACAATTAGCAATCACCACCACTAGCCGTCATTTACAATCATCACCATTTCCAAACAACCACCAATCACCATTACCAAACAACCACCAATCACCACCGACCATCACCAAAATTAGCCACCGCTATCAGTTACCACTACCATCAGCTATCACTATCATCCACCACAATTATTACCCGCCACCACCAATTACCTTTAACATTTATTGTCAGCCATCGTCACCACCACTTACAAAGGAATAATAAAAATTCAAGTGGATGAAACTGATGCAGCTACTTTCGAAGTAACAGAAACAAAAGCAACAATTTGGTAAAAATCGATAGCCAAATCTAAATTTGTGGAAAGCCTTGTAATTTGCTACGCTTGCTTGCACCTATCCGTTGATTTTGTTGCCCATCAGTTAGCTGAACTTTTTCAGTAGTACAAATCACTACACTTCACTACTTTCTATATAATGGAACTTTTTCTTTTACAAAGGTACCCTTCAGCTAAGTTGCTCAGACTCTTCACTTTGGTGTGGGATCCATATCGGATATGGTCAACCAATTTTGGGTACTTTGACCAAAAATGACGGAAAATTTTGGAACAGGTAAAACGAGTTTTGAAATCAAAATAAAAGCTAGGGTGAAGTTGAAGAAAATGGAATACCTTATGTATAGAAATTTCTACGTCAGTCCTTAAACTTCTATTCTCCAACTCGGATTATCTTCCTGATTAATATTTTCTCTTTCTTGGAATACTTCGGAAGTTTTCCAAATAATGTCTCATAATTTAGACATATTTTAATAACTCTATTTTAGATAATTGAATTACTATTAGCCGAATTCTTGCACCCATATCCGTACTTGGATACGTACCACCGAATCTTAAAATTTAGACCATGAAGTATCCGACATTCCGACCTCTAGACCTGTACCCGTATCAGACACCCGCAACCGAGTACGAGCAACTTAACCCTCCACAGCCAGACAACATAGTAGTCTTCGGGATCAGAAGATGTTAACCAACGATACAAACACAATAGATAGGTCATAGGTAGCACATCACGTTTGAATTGGTTAAACTTAAGAGCAAATTCTAACCTTATCTATCAAAACTCTGGTGGACGGAGTTACCCGATAATTGTATTGGCGGGGAGGTAGCAAGTACCCAGTGGATTAGTCGAGGTGCGAGTCAGCCAGCCAAACACCATTGTTATCAAAAAGAAAAAAGAAAAAAGAAAAAGGAGATTCTACCTCTTATTCTTACATTAGAAAATCCCATTGTGGTGGTGTATTCAAGAATGAGCACTCATGTATAAGACTCTGACAGGGAGTTCTTAAGAATTATTACAATATTGCGCATGTGAGCAACATGTGCAATATTTGATTAAGCCCAAGTAGTTTAGTAGTCCTCTAAAAAGTTGATTGTTTAGTAGTCTTACAAAAAAATTCAGAATACAGGATATTTAGATTCTTCCTAGCAAAACCATATGTTCTCAAGGTTTAACAATCAATGTCCTGGTCTAAGATACGATGCGCCAGTGAATTCCTACTTTTATTGTTGATAATGGACAGTGAATCCACACATAACCGGCTCTAATGCCATTTTTAACACTCGGCCAAGACAGCTTATTGGGTTATTGGTTGCTCATTAAAAGCTTTAGTCTAAGCTTTTTGGGAATAGATTATGCAACGATGTGTAAGTACTCAAAGTGAGGAGAGTTATTACAGGCACTTTCTTTCTTTCTATTGAAAATATTTCAATTCATAAAGGTTGCAACAAAAGTTGGAGGGTTACATGAAAGCAAATGTTCATGCAATGGTAATCGTGAAAATATAGATGAACTGGTAAGAAAATGGAAAGAAAGGTTACTACTGTAGATCAGCACATCTAAATAAAATTTACCAAGCTAATTCGCAGAAAGTTAAAGACTCTAGAAGCAGGAAGATTTTGATTATTTAAGATATCTAAGAAGACAAATACTAGAGAGATGTGCCACGTAGAAGAACTAACCTGTTATCAGCTTTAACAACACCAGAAGGTCCGGTATATTTTACTCGATCCCCTGTATGTAGATAAAAATGTAAATATAACAAAGGAAAACTACCATGACAAAGTAAAAACAGATACTCCTCAATAGACAGTAAATATGATTACTGCAGTTATCCAAATTGAACATCACGTTTACTATTTCAAGCGTCAAACTTAAATATATTGTACTGAAGCTCCCAAATTAAGTTGTAATGAATTTCAAAGTAGAATAATTGCATCTGGTTATAACACTAAGCAGTTGATACATCTGCATGCTTTATTTAATTTAATAAAATAAATCAAGCATCTTCTAATTGAGTTACAATTGGGAAATATGTGCCTTTAGTCCCTCAAATATCAACAAATTTGGGTTTTGGTCCTTATGATTTGTATATTAAAAAGCGTGGGTGTGAGGTAAGGCTTTTTATCTAGCGAGTGGTGAGGCGTAAGCCCCGGGGCATAGGGCTTAACCCCATGGATCTTTAATTTTAATATTTTGTAAATTAATAAAATAAATATATAAATAACAAAAGTAAAAATTACATTTCAAATGTAGAAAATTATAAAATTAGTAGGAACATGTATATATCTATTTAAACATGCAAACATGTGCATAAACATTATAAAAATAAATAAAAAATTTCTTATTTGAAAAAGTGAAAGCCGTTGAAATGCAATGATGATTATACCTATAATATGACTATGATGGAACATACTTAGAGTTGTAAAAATGATACTCTAGTTCCTAATAATTCAAAAAATACAAAAGACAAGAATATAAAATTACTGTTAGAAAACCTAAAACTAAAAACAAATCACAAATACTCATTATAATACAAAACGAGCATTTTTTAAGAGTCTCCAGAACGATATCTAAACTAGAGTGATACCAAAAGAAATTCTAAAACAAAAAACTAACTTGAAAATTAAAGAACGCAAAATAAACTTGAAGAAAATGAAGCAAAGGAAGGAAGTTGCAAGTACAGAAGCAGAGCAAGCATCGGAGGACCAAACGCTTGCTTTGTCGTTTGCACTTTGAAAACAAAGGGGGAGAGTATTCGTTACTCAATAAAAAAAAAGAGGATTATGAATTAGGATAAACAATTAGTAAAGATCTATGAATTTTGAGTTTTTTCAATTTAAGAATTTACTATGAGTTAATTTATGAGCATGTAAGTATTAAAAAAGAATTTATTAAGTAATTTTGGCTCCAACTTGACAAAGATCTCTAGCCCAAAATGAATGCCCAGAATGTTGGGACTTGTGCCTAAGGGAACGGGCAGAAGGTTAGGACTTACGGTTGCGATACTTGCACCCTGCCAATACGCCTCAATGCGTTTTTAGTGCACTTGCTCGTGGCTCACCCGCCTTCAAAACACTTGTAATTTTCTGGTTAAGCATATTTAACCTTCAATCAAATTGATAGGAGCACTTTCGATCCCTATGACTTGTGAATCTTCACAAAGATAATGATTATTAAGTGCTAAACCATTTACTTATTGATGTGATATGTTAAATTTGTATTGTTACTATATATTTGAGGGTAATACAGTTCTATAAATAGTCTAAATATCACATATTTCCTATATAAAGGGACCAAAATAACACATTTCATTTAATTGAAGGTTAAACATGCTTAGCCGAATATTTAGAGAACCAAAATAAGAATTTATCAATAACTAAAGGACTAAAACTGCAATTATTCGGTTACAGTTTTCCTCAATGGAAAGGTCAAATAACATGAATATATACATAACCAACATAACTAATAAACTGCCACAATCACAAATTATTGATCTCTTACTACTGCTAATAACAATGTTTTAGAAGGCAAAAAGTGTGAGCAAGGTGTTTTTTTTGTGGTAAGGCAAGTTATATGCCTCAATGTGTGAGGCGGACCTTTTTTTCTTAATATCTTCTAGAAGTAAACAGCTTTCAATGTAGTAACAGCAGAAACATGGGGGATAAAGAAAGAGGGGGGAAAAAAATAGTAGAGCAATAAGGAGCACTACCAATTGGGATAACCCCCCCCCCCTCCCGGGGGTGTGAGCGAGAGAGAGAGAGGAGGCACAAATTCATCGACTTTAACCTTTCTTGACAATCAATAAATGGGTCTAAAATGATATAACTCCGGCAAGACAGAAATTTACGTTTTTCCTATTTAGACTTTGGTGCAACAAGAGAATCCAATATTGTATAGATAGTTGTATAGATCTGTAAAAAAGACTGATCTAGGAAGTATTAAAAATCAATTATTCTATTTATACTTTTGATGTAAAGAAAGAATACAATATTGTACAGATAGTTGGCCTGATAAAAATGACTGATTGAAACGCATCACTGATTTGTCCTTAATCTTGACATACTCAAGTGCGTCAGTAGTGAAAGATTTTTGAAATATCAAAAGAATACAACTCAACTATTGCATATACATCATCTGAGAAGTGCTAGTAGGCAAATACTGCACCATTGACAAGGTTCAGAACTTTCCAAATTGGCAGAATAGTTCGGGACCCTCCTGAACTTGGCAACTTTTGTTTAGTTTGCCCTTAAACTTCACGTGGTCTTTAATATTCCACTGAACTTGGAAATTTGATAGTCTTGACCCCCAGATGCTGATGTGGCAAAGAACGTGAATAGAGTCTTTTTTAAGCATCGTGGAAGGGAAGAAAAATTAAAATATCAGCTTCCAAGTGAGGTATTTTTTAAATATTAATTGCCACATAATCAAATATAATTATTTATTTGGTTCAATTGTATTTGTCATTGTTTCTTCTTAATATAAATTGCATATTTTATCCAAATTGTATTTTTTTTAGATACAATGAATATATGTTTCAACTATGTATTTCTTAGGCAGAATACATCAGCAGGCCATTAAACTTGTCCTCACTTTTTACTTTGACACTTTATTTTAGTTCCGTTCCATTTGAACACTTCAACCACATCTCAAATGTGTCACTTAAACACAAAATTTATAGGCAGCCAAACGTAATAGATACGTGGAATTCACACGCCAGAGTAACCAATAAGATGGAGACACATGGGTTTATTAAAAAAATTAAAAAAAGACTTTTGGGAAAAGAAAAAGAACAAAAGAAAAACAAGAATCCCAACCCACCCCTCCCCTCCGTCATCTTCCCCAACGACCCCAACCCCCCTTCCTTTGCATCTTCTTCTGCCAAACAAAGTACTCCCATAACCATAGCTTGGATCAATTCTACGTCAATTTGCCGGAAATGGAGTTTCAGGGTTCCAAATCGAACAGAACAAATGCAAAATTTTGCAAAATTCTTGGCTTTCACCGGAAAAGTTCGGAACTTTCTTCTTCTTAGAGTTATACATTAGGAAACAAATACTAATCTAAGCCAAAAACTTAGATTTGGAAGTTGGGTCGTTTGAAAATCTGAAAATTAGGATTCGAAGTTGGCCGGGTGTTCGAGATTTTTGTTGGAAACGCTGATACGAGGTGAAGTCTAAAGATTTGAGCTTGATTTGAACTGATTTTCTAAGGTTTGGGTTCGAAACTTGAATTGATTGTTCGACGAAGAAGACGAACTTAGGTCTTCTGTATTGCGGTTGTTTGTTCGAATTGATCATTGGGGTTTGGTATTGATGTTGATTAGAGTTCTCATTTCAAGTTTTAAATCATTTGGTGAAGATTTGGGTGAGATTGGTTCGTTTTGGGTCCGGAGGAGCACGATGAAAAGTTCGATTTTGCAAAAATTTTCATTCGTTACTCATTGCAATTCTTGGCTTTCATCGGAAAAGTTCGGAACTTTCTTCTTCCATTACTCATTGAAATTCTGGGTTCAAAATTTGGTAGGATTTGGTAGTAATCCTGTGAAGAAATCTGAAAATTTAAAAAGAGAAGTTCACCGTAAAAATTTCCGACATAAATTGTTCATTTGCCGGTAAGAAGTATGTGGAATTTGTTTTTTTGGATGATTTCACGCGCTTGAAAAATGTGAGAAACACTTACCTTGCCATGTAAGCATATTGTGTCTAAATGACACAAGAAATACATGGTTAAAGTGTTCAAATGAAACAAACTTTAGATGAAGTATCAAAGTGAAAAGTGAGGACAAGTTTAATGGTCAGTCGATGTATTCTCGATGTATTCTGCCTATTTCTTATCTTTTTTTCCAGTCCAAATCTACAAAAGTTAGTTGAAACTCCATTTATTTTAGCCAAATAAAAAGAAGATTTAGCCAAGGTAAAGAAGTTCAAACGGTGTGTTTTCTACAAAAAAAATATACTGTACCTTTTTTTTTTTTATTTTCATGTAATAACTATTTATTTAAACTGAGCACTTTTCTTTTTCGAGTCAAATTCGCAAATATTTGATCTGAATTTTACTATAGTTAGCTAAACTATTTACTTACCCAATATATGGAGTTCCAACACCGTATTATTTTTATTTTTTTAGATGCAATGATAATATGTTTTAACTATGTACTTCTTTTTTTCGTGGGATTTTACTGGGTCGTCGTCGTCGTTGTTGTATTTCTTTTTTTGCCTTGACTAAATATGTAAAAGTAACTTGATTAAAATGTTATTATCTTTAGTCAAACAAAAAATTATAGTTAAAATAACGTTGTTTCAAGTTCTTTTTGCACATATTTAGACACGAAAAAAATGATTTAAATAGTTGGTGGACTTAAAAAGATAAAAAATATATATTTTATTGTAAAAAATGCCACATGGACAAAAAAATCCATGTGGCAGCGCGTGTGTCACACTCCATGGATTGTCAGCGTCCGGGGGGTCGAAGGGTATTAAAGACCACGTGAAGTTTAAGAGGTAACTGAACAAAAGTTGTCAGGTTAGGGGGGTCCAGAACTATTCTGCCTCCCAAATTCATTCATGCTGCAATATATGAGATACTCCATAGCCTTTTCTTTTCTTTTTCTTTTTTTCAGTTCAATACTTTCTACATATCAATCCGCCTCCTGAATGAATTGTTAGGTATCCATTTTCTATCGCCGAATCCTAACCATCATCACTAGTCGCTTTTTATCACTTTCATGACTGTCCATTCCCCATATCTCTTCACAATTAAGTTTCCTGGCTAGACTCTAGAGAGTACTTCCCTGTCCCGTATGTCGCTCAAAAATCAAGATTGTTGCATCTCCCAATCAGTACCGTCGCATACTCTTTGTTTATTTGAGTGATCTTTGGAAGGTCTGTTGTAATATTCAAATGGGAGGCCTAATGTCACTCATTTATTGTCTGATACTCTTTGTTTATTTGAGTGATCTTTGGAAGGTCTGTTGTAAAAAGGGAGGCCTATTGTTACTCATTTATTGTCATTAGATAGATTGGACTTACAACCCACATTACTGCCAAAAATTGTAACACTTGCACTACTTCAAAAACCAATCTAACTAAATCAAGCAATTTACTACCTCTTTAATGACGAGACCCTGAATTTTTTTCTCACTCCAATACCATATCTTTGTGTTCACCCATCTAAAAGGGCTAAAGAATTCACCTTCCTTCAAATATATATAAACATACTAGTGGCGCCAGATACCGACATCCTCCCACCATTACAAGAAGGGGTAACTCTATTCACCAAAGAAGGGCAAATGGGACTGAGCTTTTTCGCATATGCTAGGACTTGAATCCAGTCTCTCATGGCCTTCATCCCTCTTCATCGATTTCTAGACGACACCAGTGACTGCGCACTTTCTTTTCAAATATAATATTGGAAGAACTAAAGGTTTATTTTGTGATATCAGAACTGAAGGATTATTTGTTCACTTACACTAATCTATTAGATTTTAATGCGGAAAGAAAAGAAGACCAGATTAGTGTATGTGCTGCTTGGAACAAGCCTTGCTCATTCTTGACTGTAAACCAAATGTAACAAAGGAACTTCTTTGTCAGAATGACACTTACGGATTGTTAAGTGGAGAAATGATACTGAGAGACTAAGAGCGACAATCATCTCCATTGGCCGCAAACTAAAATGTCAATTCCCCCCCCCCCCCCAACCCGCACAAGAGTTTCAAGTACCACAATTTTACACTTCCAATAAGGCTTTTTCTACTACTGTTCTCCTAAAAATGGAGACGTAACCAACAATTCCACATGTTCCCTCACCAAATATGGAAAATATACATCTTCAACTCTCCTTAATATTTTCTCAACCCAAAACACAAAGTTTTGTGACCGAGGGAGCATGAAAACTACTTTTTTCTTTGGGAATAACTGGGAGTAAGGCCAAACACTATGTCATTAATTATACCCCTTCATGAACTAATTGGTCAATTTGTCTTGAGTAACATGTAAGGATGCCCATTCAACCTCTTTCAAGAGCAGAACATTTACCAATCTCACGTTGCGACTACAAAAATGTGCACGACAACCACCACTAAGTGCCCAAATCAGTTGGTTAAAGAACAACAAATTGACCCCAGGGCTTTGATCTAGTGATCCGGGTGCAGACTTGTGATATGTAGGTTAGGTGTATGCCATGGTTCGAACCAAGGCACACACAAAAGCCTGATAGATAAGTGGAGAAGGGTATAGGGATGGGACCATCATCCACTGAGTTTTACGCAACCGAGTTTATGGGATTCCTCAATTTTAAAAAAAAAAGCAAATTCTAAAAAGTTGTTAACAAATATCTCATTTAAGAAACTCCCAAACACAAAATGGGGCCCAAAAAGAGACTTTGATAGAAAAGGGAGGTGATAAAATAAATACGCCTTCTAACGAGCAACTGGATGAAGTGCCTGAAAGATGAACTTACTAAGTCGTTCCTAGAAAATTGATAAGATAAATGATCGAGACCTTTTTTTACACCCGAAGGTGCAGCCTAGCAGTCAATGAAGTGGGTAAAAACTTTAAAGACCAAGGCTCAATTCCCAACGAAAACAAAAACACTAGGTGATTTCTTCTCATCTATCTAAACCTTGGTGGGCAAAGTTATCTGGTAATTATATTGTCGCAAAGTAGCAGGTACGCGGCGGAATAGTAAAGGTGCGCGCAATCTAGCCCAAACACCACCTTAACGTATAAAAAAGATGATTGAGACTTTTTTACGCCACAAGTATATAAAAAAAAATTCGATCACCGTCTTCTAGAATCTACCCTATAAAGACTACAGCAGATGGATGGTTTCACGAAAACGATAAACCAAACAAAACAAAAGATGTTAACAAAACCTATGAGGAATCCTGCTGCAAAATGGCACTCCATACCTTTTCTGAAGGGCCGTTGAGTTTTCTCTGATTGATCAACAGCCTCCGAGGTTGATTCTGAGGAACTTTCAAGTTCTCCCGACACTCTCTAAAATCCATGCAATGTTCAAAATCAAAACCATGAGAAATCCATATAACATCTATAATGATGGATTTCTAGTTACTGATATATTGAAGAAATTGGTAACACTCAAAAAGATATGGATGTAAACTCAATCAGAGCATAATTCTTATATTATAATAATAAATATGAAGGTTCTCTTTCAAAAATAGTTACATGATATTCGAAGGAAATAGAGAAAAGCAAATATTATATGTTAAATCCAAGTCTCCAACCTACTCCGAACCTCCGCCTATTGTTGACTCTTATGAAGACTAGTCAAGGAAAGATATCATTTTCCCTTTTCATGGATCATTTCATTTATACATTTTAGCTTAATATTCCTAATCCCAACCAACTGAATTACCAAGTTCTTATATTTGATATGTTTGTGCCCATGAACAGTTTACAGCCAACAAAGTACCAGATTTAGATTGTTTACAGCTAACTCAAAGTTTACCTTCTCAAAGTCTTCAAGGTTGAATGGAATAAGTTTTTCTAATGCTTCCACAGATGCCTCGACATCAACGTCTTCCTCACTAGCTTCTGACTTTGTCTCAGCACTGCTTGTCCACTCTTCCTCATTACTTGCATCATTTGCGTCTTCCATTTCAGAATCCGACGTACACTCTTCACCAGATTCTACATCTGATTCGCTTTCAGATGAGCAATCTTCACCAAAATCCTGTGTGTAAGTAACTTTATGAACATATGGATAAAAAGCAAAATAATGGCACACTGAGCTGGTTTAGTCAAAAGGAACCAATGAAATATATATATATATATATATAGTGGGAAGCCTAAACTAAAAAGTTAAATTACCATAATACCTTTCTAAAAATCTAAATACCCTATTTAGGTTAAATAAAAACACCATTTTTTAAGGCTTCAGATTAGTTACAATGTTTGAATTACTTTCTAACTAAATATCTTATTTAATTAAACAGAACCTAACCCCAACTAAAAGAAGCCACCGCTTCATACACTATTTTGGAAAATGCGTCTATCCTTTACTTGCTCCCGGGTAGAGTTACATACAATTGAGAGATTAATTTATTTTCAACACTATTTTTCATATGGTGCATGCTTGAGTTTCTTTGTTCGCGTTTCTATTAGCCTTAGTGGAAGATTGCTATTGAATTCTCCGATCAATTCGTCATTAGCATTTCTGGCGAAGGCAGTATTGAAAATAGACAAGAAGAGGTATCTTGACACCTTCTTTGAGAAATCTGAATTGTTATTAGTACTCTTTGCTGTGTACCCAAAACTCCCGCGTCCCTATCTTTCTCTATTTATTTTTTTATTTTTATTTTTTTGGCTTTATATTCCTACCCTACATTTAAATTCGTGAAATTTAGAGGTAAAAACAATTGTTAGTTGAACAGGCTACATTTATATTCAGTGTTTAGTCACATTTACCTATGCTAATTTTGATTGTTCATCTTCATTAGTAGTCTTGATTGATCAAAGTTATCTTTTACTATGTCATGTATAATTATTTACTCAAAATTTTATCTTAAAAATATTAATATTATTTTGCAAAACTGTATACTATCTGACTCGGCAGTCACGTGCAACGCACATGCCGGAAAATTAGTGTGTGTGTGTATATATATATATATATATATGAATAACTTACATATGGAGCTAGAATGCTGCTATCAAGCACCAGCAATGGTACTTTTAAATCTCGAGCAAGGGTTCGAACTAGTCTTTCTCGATAAAGCTCAGTCCCTGCAACATACCAAGAATTCAGCATTTATTTCTAACAAATAATACTAAAAAGCTATATTGTCTTAGGAATCTCATACCAGTCTAGAAAACTCTACCTGGTATACTTTGAAGCAGGATTCTCCCACTTGAAGAACTCAAGCGGCCACCGTAAGCCACAGTAACCTTCTTATGCTTTAAATGGGAAGCAACACACTCCACCAAAACGTTCTTTGTATGTTCGCTGCAAGTTTTGTTGACATAAATTAACCCAAATAGCAACTTGGCAGCAAGAGAAATAGATCTGAAAGGCAGGAACTCACTGGATATAATAAGGAAATGTATCCCATGATAGAGCTATTTTCTCCCACGGAACAACCCTCCTTGAGAACTCGTTTTTAAATCTTTCTCGTCTACTTAGGAAAGGCGATTCTTTCTTTTTACTCTCGATCGACAGCTTTTCATTACGGAGCCACTCCTTCTGCTCTTGATCACCAAGCTGAGCATGTGCATCACAATGTCTCACATCTTCACTGCCTTTTTCCTGCCGAACTGTTCCTTTATCAGAGCTCCCACTATCTCTCGTGTGTACATGTTTATCCTCACTCGCATCCCTACCATCACCTTTAGAACTAAAATACCTTAAATGTGTTGCAGGTAAACTCCCCAACAATCTTATATTCCCTCGTTGTGAAGCAGTCTGTATTGACTTAGATGTATTTAACAAAGCTCGTCCTATCACACTGCCTAGAGAAATGCAGTCTGAAGTTTTTGTAAGGGAGTAAGTTCTGTAGCCAGAACTAACATAGTGGTTGAAACGCTGAAATGCAAGATTCCATATTTGGTTGTTGCTTCTTATTCTCCTCACATACATTGCAAATTATTAAAGGTATAATAGATACCTAATAACAAGCAAAGTTTATAGGGTTAGTCCACAATTGTCCGAAAGCAAAATGAAAACTTGCTATTTTTCCTGAGAGAACAAAAATCATAATAAGCTTCATACTGCTTTTAGCTGCAAGAGAAATCACATTTCTTAACCTTACAAAGTTTTGTTATCATATGAAATAGACAATTAACAGGGATCAAATTCCTAACTGATGGACATGAAATCACACAATAAGCTATATTGACAGAGAAAAAGAATCGTGAACACAACACAAAATAGTCAAGAAGACAAACAGAAATTTACAATAACAGTGATTCACAAACACTATATAACATTGACACACAAGCATATGCCAGTCCTCAAATTTTGAACTTTCTATTTTCTCAAGAGTTGGAGGAAAAGAAATCGCTGAGGAAATGGGGGATCCCAAAAAACCAATACAAAGAGCAAAAGCCATTAGAATCAATCAAAAAGACTCATTCTTTAGCATGCCCGAGATAAAAATTCAATCTTCTATTTTATGTAAATGGGGGTGCTTTTTTGCATACTATCTTAGCTAATTACAATGTAAAATCAAGAACAGACCTTTCTTTGGTTATAAATAATCCTTATAATAATGTAAACTCAGAAGCCAGAAACAGCAGTGGCCATATTGGGTTATAAACAGAGGGTCATGTAACAAAAAAGGCTTTTACGAGTGGAGTTGTTTGTAGGAAATCGGGATGACCCTTGAAAAGGGGGAGGTGACAGAAGGGGAGAGATTACCGTTTGGGAGAAGAGAGATAAGAGCTATTTTGTGTTAAAGAGGTAACCTAGGAGGAAGTGACTGCCAGTTTTTTCTATGTTAGGAGACACGAGAACTGTCCAAAAACAAGCATCCGCCCATGTTCAACTGAGTTAAGCTTATGGCCCAATAGGTTTGACGAGGAAAATTTTAGTAAAATTTGCGTGTGGTAGCCACTAATAAAGGTTACATTCATTAAGAGGAAAAATTGCGAGGCAAACTTTTCAGAGCTCTTCGTGCTAGTATTTGTACCATCTTTGCATGCAAATCAGCTGCAGTTGATCTTTTCCTTCGTCATCTTCTCTGCTTTGTACGATTGAACTGGTAATTTACTGAACTCGAACCAGTTGCAGTTGTTTTATTTGATTTTTTTTTTATTTTTTTTTGCTTTTATGCATTTTTTGTTTTTGTATATGTTTAATCGAGATCAATGTTGTGTGTTGCATGAAGTATGTTTGAAATTTCGAAAATAACGATTATAAGTTTATTTTAGTGTCGAACAAGGATCGGATTTTTGTGATAATGTTATTCAGTAATTTTTTTGTTTGTGGTTCAATCAATATATTTGATTATGTAAGGATATTTCATGAAAATAGTCGTTCGAATTCATAAACTAACTGTGTTTATGAATTTTTAGTTAAATGTGTTCATAAAAGTTAAGGACGAAGTGTTTTTTACTTTTGGATTTGGATCTCAAAGTTAAGGACTGAAAACTATAAGTTAAGGACCTATTTTAACTTGAACTTTTAAGTTAAGGATTGAAAACTATAAGTTACGGACCTATTGTCCTTAACTTTTTAACTTGAACTTTTAAGTTAAGACCTAAAAACTATAAGTTAAGGACCTATTGTCCTTAACTTTTTAACTTGAAACTTTAAGTTAAGGACTGTTTGTCCTTAACTTTTTAACTTGAAACATGAAGTTAAGGACTGCTTGTCCTTAACTTTTGAACTTGAAACTTGAAGTTAAGGACTGCTTGTCCTTAACTTTTGAACTTGAAACTTGAAGTTCAGGACCAAGTGTCCTTAACTTTTAAACTTGAAAGTTGAAGTTCAGGACCTATTGTCCTTAACTTTTAAAGTTGAAACTTANTTTGTAGTGTTATAATGGAAGGAGATCGTGTGTTCGAGTTTAATGTTTTATGTTCTTTTTTCTTATTTGTAGTGTTATAATGGAAGGAGATCGTGTGTTCGAGTTTAATGTTTGGCGTAACCTCATGAGCTATTGGAAAGGAGATCTACAATATAAGGAAACGATAAAAAGTTTTCTGTCAAACCGGCAGTGGAAGAAATTAAGGGATGGTATTTTCGGGAACTTTTTCAAGTTACAAAGTGTGAAGTTTTCTGGTAAACTTATTCACTGTCTATTACTTTCTGAAATTGTAAGTAATGACGCTAATTCGATGACGTTCAAGGTTTTTGACCATGAACTTAAGTTTATACGGGAAGCATTTAATATAATCATTGGTTTGAACTGTTCTTCTACACGGGATAGTAAAGGTTTAGATGAAAAAGAGAATAGGCTTTTGAAAGTCTATTTCTTGGAAATGATCGTATTGAGTTAGGTGATTTGTATGATTTTATTTCTAGCCACCCATATGGTACAACTTCGTCATTTGAAGGCAGCGATGATGATGTTGTGAAGCTAGCAACAATATATTTTGTTGAATCAGTTTTGTTGGGTAAACGGAAGGGTAGGAATGTGTCTGAGAAGTTAATGAAAATTGTAGATGATGATCTACTTTGCTCTTCATTCAACTGGGGATCTCTATGTTATGAAACATTATTAAAATCATTGAAGAGTTGTTTGAAGCCCAATGAGAATGAGAATGAGAAAGAGAAAGACAAAGATAAAGAGAAGGATAGCTACACTCTACTCGGCTTTCCTTTTACTTTTTGTGTTTGGATTATGGAAGTGTTGCCAATTTTCCAAGAAAAATAATTTGTTAACTTTTGAGAATGTGGCTATCCTCGGATGTTATGTTATTCAGACATGAAATCTCCATAATATGATTCTCTGTGTAAAAGATACTTCTATAATGAAAGTGTAAGTTAATCTGATTACTCGATTTTTTTTTATTTTGTTTATGCTTTTTAGTTCTGAAAACTTATGTGTTTTTTTTTTCTTATATATTAGTTTTATAAACTGATCGAGGTGGCACCATTTATTGCTTGTGAGGAAGATGCGGAGGTTGTTACTGTGCATGAGCCATTTTATCAAGATCAAAGCTCAATGCCTTCTTCCACACAATTTGATGAAGCCATTCTTAAGGAAATTGTTAAAGTAAGTTTTCTGTCTTTTAATAGCATTAGTTTTTTATTTGATTGTTTTTTGCTTAAGAGACTTTTTTGTTTTTATGGTTTTTGATTAAGAGATTATCAGAGCAGTTAAAAAGGATCTGCAGGCTGAAGTTACTAGAATAAATCAGAAGATATTTGTGACAGAAAAAAAGATTGTAAATGATATGAAGGTAATATCATTAATTTCAGTTAGTTTAAAGTTAATGACACCAATTCAAAGTAAATGACCTATTGTCCTTAACTTTTTAACTTGAAATTCAAAGTTATTTAACTTGGAATTCAAAGTTAAGGATTGTCTGTCCTTAACTTTTGAACTTGAAATTCAAAGTTAAGGACCAAGTGTCTTCAACTTTTCAACTTGGAATTCAAACTTAAGGACCAAGTGTCCTCAACTTTTTAACTTGAAATTCAAAGTTAAGGATTGCATGTCCTTAACTTTTGAACTTGGAATTCAAAGTTAAGGACTGCTTGTCCTTAACTTTTTAACTTGGAATTCAAAGTTAAGGACCAAGTGTCCTCAAATTGTAAACTTGGAATTCAAACTTAAGGACTGTCTGTCCTTAACTTTTGAACTTGGAATTCAAAGTTAAGGACCAAGTGTCCTCAACTTTTTAACTTGGAATTCAAACTTAAGGACCGAGTGTCCTCAACTTTTTAACTTGCAATTCAAAGTTAAGGACATGCAGTCCTTAACTTTTGAACTTGGAATTCAAAGTTAAGGATTGTCTGTCCTCAACTTTTTAACTTGGAATTCAAACTTAAGGACCAAGAGTCCTCAACTTTTTAACTTGGAATTCAAACTTAAGGACAGTTTGTCCTTAAGTTTCTAATTTAGTTTCTTTCACAGGATTTAAAGAAAAGTCTAGGATCAAAGATTGATACTTTGTTGAAGATTTTTGTGAAAGCTGATGAACGAAATATAGAGAGAGAATCTAGTGTTCCAATTAGTAAAGATGGAGTTGATGATCATGGTGATGGTACAGAACCTACTGTGACAATTAACAAAGATGCAGGTGGTGGTGAACGTAATGATACGGATGTGCATGCAGAAGTTCAGTATGAAAGCGATTATAGAGATGCACATCTAGATGATGAAACTGTTATTGGCACTCAAATTGGGAAAGGTTAGATATAGATTATGAATTTTTTGTCATTGAAATTTATATTAAATAGCGGAATACATATAAACTTTTTTGTGTTACTAATATATGTAGAATCTATTGATGGAGTGGAAGTTCAAGATGTTGTAGAATTTCAAGACCAGGAAAATCCAAAAGAGACGGGAGTAACAGAGAAAATCTGTAAATGTGTAGTGCAATCTCAGGATTTTGAAAGTCCATTGGGAACAATTGTAAGTGAGATTGTATGCAAATGTTTTGAAAGAACATATGATATGTCTACACCTCTCACATATAAAGAGAAGTTTGGATTTCAAAATTCTGCAAATCAAGGTTAGATAGAATTTTCATGTTTTGTTGAATGTTAGTTTTAGTAAACTATTAGAATGGGTAATAATTGTAAATGTTGCAGAATCTTTTGAAACTGCAAGGGAAGAAGATGGAGTAGAGTATCAAGAGAGAACTGGAGTACAATCTCAAGATTTTGAAAATACCAAAGGAACAAGCATACGTGAGACTGTTTCCAAATGCATGGATGGAACATGTGATCTATCTACACCTCGCTCTCTTCCCGACAATATTGGAAGAGAAGAAAATGCTACTGAAGATAATGATTTTGCTGGGATCATCTTGACAGTTGCAAAGGTTAGACAATGATTTTTTTTAATTTTATACATAACAAGTACTAATTGTGTTAGCTATTTTAAATATTTTGTAGAATCTTGTGAACTTGCAATTGAATAACATGGAGAACAGTTGCAAGATAAAGAAAATGTGCAGTTGGAAGATAAAGAAAATGCAACCAATATGTCAGCTCAATCGTCTGTTAAAAAAATACAAGAAGGCAGTGTGAACGAGACAGGTATTGATTGTGTCCTAAATATTATATTCAAAATTGAAACTCCTGACAACTTGCAGCAAACTAATGTGTATATATAGTTTTGTCTGCAGAGCAAAACAACGGTGAAGCTCTTAACCAATATACTAGGAAAAAGAAGAGAGGTGATAGTATTGGTTATGATGGTCCATCATTTTCTATTCTTTCTCCTACTCCTCCAAGTACACAAATGAACATTGATGAGGGTTTGCCTATGGAGGTTGAAGGAAATGTTGAAGAAGAGCTTGGTAGAGGCAAAAGGAATAAGATTCTTAGTTGGCAGTTGAAATCTCCTTTTGAACAGGAAAGAAAAACAGCAAAATCGATGGCACAGAATGAAAATTCTCCCAACAATTCAGGCTGGATAAAATCAAAATATACTCGTACATGTATTTTTCATTATGCCAAAGATGATACAAAATTATTGAAGAAATTTATTGCGTGGTTGGGCAAGGAGAAAAGGAAAGGTCGCAAAAAATTGTAAGTCCCTTAATGTATTTTATTATTTGTTAATTGCTTAAATTTGTGTCCTTAACTTGTGAATTTAAATTTAGGACTAAGTGTATTGATTTTGAAATTCCTAAATTTAAGTGTCCTTAAGTTCTGTGAATGTAAGTCTAATTTTAGCACCAAGTGTCCTTAACTTTTCAAGTTGAAACTAAAACTTCAGGACCTAGTGTCCTTAAGTTTTGAACTTGAAAATCAAACTTCAGGACCTAGTGTCCTTAACTTTTGAACATGGAAATCAAAGTTCAGGACCAAGTGTCCTTAACTTTTCAACTTGAAACTCAAACTTCAGGACCATGTGTCCTTAACTTTTCAACTTGAAAATCAAACTTCAGGACCAAGTGTCCTTAAGTTTTCAACTTGAAAATCAAACTTCAGGACCTAGTGTCCTTAATTAGGAAATGAGGACTAAATTCTAATTTTCATATTTTCAAAATTTTCAGGGGACAAATTGATATATATGCTGATGATAATAGTGTGAGGAAGAATTCATACAAATTGTATCAGCTAAAAATCAATAGTAAAATGTTCTTCCTTGAGCTTTCACATAGTAGCTTTGTACTTGATGATAAGGTTTGATAATTCGCAAGGCATTTATTTTCTTTATTCTTAATTTACTATTTTTAATTATTTTATGACTGATGGATTTGTTTTATTTTTTGTTTTTTTATGAAGCATATTGACATTGCCCTATATTATTTGAGAAAGAAAGAATGCTACCACCCTCGCGATCATCCTTTTCATTGCACAACTACAGATATAGTTTTTGATAACTATATACTACATATATATAAGGAAGTCAATGAAGATGTTACAAATATCTTTTGGTGTGGTGATAATCAATTGGTTCTGACACCATATGTGTGGGGTGACAATCGTCAATGTGGAATTGCTTGGACAGAGGTTGACAAAATCTTTTTTCCATGTCGGCTTCCTTCAGAAGAAGATAATGTTGTGACACATTTTTTGTTGGGGGTTTTTGGACTTGAATGAGAAAAAGATTGATGTGTATGATTTCATATATAGTGAGCCATATGAGGCAGGAATGAAGCACATTGAAATGTATGCATGCGTGATCCCCAACTTGCTAAAGTTCTCATAGTTTGAGAAAAATCACAAGTCTTTTGGAAATGCATTCAACAAATTTGATATTCAGTGGCAAAGATCACCACACCAAACTGGATCCTACGTGTTGTTATTTGTTATAGAATTTATATGTACTTTAGATTTATTGTTTAATTGACTCCATATCTTATATTTTTCATAGGACTGATTGTGGTGCATTCCTAATTAAATATGTGGAGTTGTTGATGATGGGAAAGGACATAGAGAAATTCCAACCTGAAGACATAAAAGACTTTAGAAAAGAACTTGCAACAAGTATTTGGGCACATGGAGAGTGGAAAAGAAATTCTGGTTATGATACACCACCAGAAAATGTTGGCGACAACTATGATAGTAAAAATGAAACTTGTTGTCCGAAGGAGCTGTAGTTTAGTTGTAGTTGATTTTTTGTAAAGAATCCATATGAATTCTGAAATTTCTTGTAAATTTTGCAAAAGGCAATTTCATTTTGTTTGCATAGCGTAATGTTTTGTCACAGCTATGCAAAATTACAATTTCAGAAGTAATATGAAGGCAGCATGTTTTTAATTTCTTTATTTCTGTCAAGTATTGATTTGTCTATTTTCAAATTCAACATTAAAGACTAAGTGTCCTTAACTTTTGAACCTGTAAGTCGAAGTTAAGGACTTCTTGTCCTTAACTTTTAAACCTGTAAGTGGAAGTTAAGGACTGCCTATCCTTAACTTTTAAACTTGAAAGTTTAAGTTAAGGACTGCATGTCCTTAACTTTTGAACCTGTTAGTCGAAGTTAAGGGCTTCATGTCCTTAACTTTTGAACTTGTAAGTGGAAGTTAAGGACATCCTGTCCGTAACTTCTGAACTTGAAAGGTAAAGTTAAGGACTGTCTGTCCTTAACTTTTAAACATGTAAGTCAAAGTTAAGGGTTGCTCGTCCTTAACTTATAAACATGTAAATGGAAGTTAAGGACTCCCAGTCCTTAACTTCTGAACTTGAAAGTCAAAGTTAAAGACTGCATGTCCTTAACTTTTAAACATGTAAGTCGAAGTTAAGGACTGCTCATCCTTAACTTATAAACCTGTAAATGGAAGTTAAGGACTCCTTGTCCTTAACTTCTGAACTTGAAAGTCAAAGTTAAGGATTGTCTATCCTTAAATTTTAAACATGTAAGTCGAAGTTAAGGACTGCACGTCCTTATCTTATAAACCTATAAGTGGAAGTTAAGGACTCCCTGTCCTTAACTTCTGAACTTGAAAGTCAAAGTTAAGGACTGCATGTCCTTAACTTTTAAACATGTAAGTCGAAGTTAAGGACTGGGAGTCCTTAACTTATAAACCTGTAAGTGGAAGTTAAGGACTCCCTGTCCTTAACTTCTGAACTTGAAAGTCAAAGTTAAGGACTGCATGTCCTTAACTTTTAAACATGTAAGTCGAAGTTAAGGACTACACGTCCTTAACTTATAAACATGTAAGTGGAAGTTAAGGACTCCCTGTCCTTAACTTCTGAACTTGAAAGTCAAAATTAAGGACTGTCTGTCCTTAACTTCTGAACTTTAAAATCAAAAGAAAAAAAAGAACATAAGCGGAAAGAAATTTTGAAAATTCAGACATCTGCTCAAAGAAGAATAATCTAAATGAATCAAATTCATAGCAAAAGCTTAAAAGAGTCAATAAATCTACTCTTCTCTATGCTTCCTAGAAAATGGATGGATTGCCGGAGAATATATACAAGCTGTTCTATTATGACCAATTCTTCTGCAACGGCCACATTTGAATGATATTTTTGATGACTCGGTAACTGGAATATTCCTTTTCTTCTGCCTTTCTACCTGGTTGAACTTTGAAATCTGGAGGTTTAATAATTTGTGACTTAACACTCTCTGGTACAATCCAAGAATTAGTATGTCCTATAGGATGTATTTGTCTTTCATATGTTTTCAGCCAAGATTCCTTTAAGTACCAGTGCGAGCAAAAGTTGGACTTCTTGATGTTTCTCTTCTCAATAGCTGCAATTGCATGTATGCATGGTAATTCATCAAATTGAAACTGAAAACAATCACATGTTCTTTTGTTTAAGTCCACCAAGAAAGTAATTCCTTCTTCTTCAACTCTAGAACGCCATGAATCAACAGGGAAAACCTTCAATGTTGAAAACTTATAAGTTAGTATATTATGTTAAATTATATTAAAATAATAACATAAACATAGAACATAATACTTACATTCAAAGTAAATGCTAAATCTATATTTTTCTTCAATTCCTCTTCTACCCAACAAGAAACATCATAAAAAGTTCCTTCTGTTTGATTTCTTCTTTAATAAAACCAACGGTGTAGCTTCACTTGGATGAAATCCATCATTCTTAATATGGGCAACTCCCTTGCTTCTAATAGGACATAATTCATTGACTTCTATGTTTGTTGTGAGCATGTCATATCTTCGTCGTGGACTACAAGAACGTNAAAAGTTTTATGACCTCACTTTTCACTTTCCTTCGCTTTAGGTTCTGCTCCAAATGATAGATACAAATCCCATGGTGGCTTTTAGGATATACATTTGCAATGGCATATGCAATAGCTTGATGCTTGTCTGATAAAAAAAATCAAGTTCTCACGGTTTTCCAATTGCATTGCGAAGCTCACTAAAGTACCACTCGTAGGAATTGTTATTTTCAGATTCTGCTATTNTGTATACTCTTGCAGCACTTTGAAAAAGTTTTATGACCTCACTTTTCACTTTCCTTCGCTTTAGGTTCTGCTCCAAATGATAGATACAAATCCCATGGTGGCTTTCAGGATATACCTTTGCAATGGCATATGCAATAGCTTGATGCCTGTCTGATAAAAAAATCAAGTTCTCACGGCTTCCAATTGCATTGCGAAGCTCACTAAAGTACCACTCATAGGAATTGTTATTTTCAGATTCTGCTATTCCAAAGGCTAGTGGGAAAATTTGGTTATTTGCATCCTTTGAAACTGAAATCATTAAAACACCACGAAATTTTGACTTCAAAAAAGTTGCATCAACAACAATCACTGGTCTACAATGGTTCCAACGAGCCATTGATGATCCATATGTATAAAACATATAAACAAACCTGAAAATACAGTATAAAAGAAGGTTAACAGAAGTTAAGGACA
>ML380587.1:0-21813 GCA_005239525.1 Nicotiana knightiana | reverse complement strand
AGCAATCACTGGTCTACAATGATTCCAACCAGCTATTGATGATCCATATGTATAAAACATATAAACAAACCTGAAAATACAGTATAAAAGAAGGTTAACAGAAGTTAAGGACATGCAGTCCTTAACTTCGACTTACAAGGTCAAAAGTTAAGTACATGTAGTCCTGAAGTTAGACTAATAAGGTCAAAAGTTAAGGACAGGTAATAAACCCTTTTTTGATTGTTTACCTGTAAGTGGAGAACTTGAAAGTCAAAGTTAAGGATTGCATGTCCTTAACTTTTAAACATGTAAGTCGAAGTTAAGGATTGCCCGTCCTTAACTTATAAACCTGTAAGTGGAAGTTAAGGACTCCCTGTCCTTAACTTCTGAACTTGAAAGTCAAAGTTAAGGACTGCGTGTCCTTAACTTTTAAACATGTAAGTTGAAGTTAAGGACTGCACGTCCTTAACTTATAAACCTGTAAGTGGAAGTTAAGGACCCCCTGTCCTTAACTTCTGAACTTGAAAGTCAAAGTTAAGGACAACACATCCTTAACTTTTTAACTGGTTTAAGACAACATGTGCTAACGTTTATAAAATAGACTAATAAACTCTTTTTTGATTGTTTACCTATTGTTGTCGTCTATCTTTATGTTAGTATATGTTCCCGGGTTTTTACTTCTCATCATATACAAGTATGAAGACAATAATTCATAATTCTCTTCAGGAGTTCCTCTTATTAAAGCAGAAGCATGTTGAATAGCACGCCACGCCTTGTGATAACCAATGTCTAGTCCATGCAATTTTTGCATTTCTGCCATGACAAAAGCTGGTGTAACTTCAAATCTTAGGTCTCGAAGATTGTCAATAGTGTAACCACTAATCAACTTTGAAGTTGCATGCCTATGATCAACTTTCATAGTGTTAACTGAGCAGTCATGATTTTTCTCGATCTTTACTATCTTGAACAATGTTGAATCTTTAATTCTGAAAGCACGCACACTCCACCCACACCTATCATCATTGCATTTCAACGAATATCTTGTTGAGCTTGATCTAACAACCTTGAATTCAAAATGTCCTTTAATTGCTATATTCGAAAAACAGTTAATTATACTTTTCTTTTTGTCAAATATTGATCCCACTTTTATTTCATCCAACGAAGCATTTTCTCTTAATATCGTAGTTGGGATTATTTTTGTTTCGAATTTGACCTTCGTCTAGTTAGTTGAGTAGAAATTTTTTCAGCAACTTCTTCGATTACCGGTGCTCTCTCTAAGACTTGAATACCCAAAGCTTGTTCATTGTCAATATCTAGAATGCGTTGTCCTTCAACTTGAATAGAATCAAATGTTTGAAGCACCACTTCAGTTATTGCTTGAGCTTCAACCATATCTATTTCCATTATCTGTTGGCATTTGTTTTGATTGTCATGTTCAGTTTCTCTGTTGACATTTTCAAGGGTGTTTGTTGATCCAAAATCTCTTTCTGAAATATCAACAATGAAACGACAACCCTTGAAGAGTGAATGAGTTTTTAGTAACTCTATACATGTGTGAAGATCTAAATCATTTGCTTGTTCCCATGTTGATATCAAACCATATCATTACTTCAAACTTGTCTCTATCCAATTCAATAACTTCAAAGATCTGTTTAATGAAATCTTCAAACTGAATTGCCTCAGGTACTAGAAAAAGATTTGTTTGATGATCAAGATACTTATAGTCTTCAGTCCATCTACCGTTAAATGCAACTATAATGCATATTGTTTCCATCCTGCAAGTCAAGAGCAATCCTTGTGTAATTAAGAACAGGTACTGTAAGTTAAGGACTAAGTTACGGACCAAGTGTCCTTAACTTTTGAACTTGAAGTTCAAAGTTAACGACCAAGTGTCCTTAACTTTTGAACTTGGAACCTAAAGTTCAGGACCAAGTGTCCTTAACTTTTGAACTTGAAACTCAAACTTCAGGACCAAGTGTCCTTAAGTTATGAAATTGAAACTCAAACTTCAGGACCTAGTGTCCTTAACTTTTCAACTTCAAAATCAAACTTCAGGACCTAGTTTCCTTAACTTTTCAACTTCAAAATCAAACTCCAGGACCTAGTGTCCTTAACTTTTTAAAATAATTTTCAAAACTATGACAGTATTTCCGTAATATTCAGAACAACAGCAAAAAAGTTAAGGACATTGTGTCCTTAACGTTTTCAATTCAATTTGAAATGGGGACACCAAATCCTTAACATTATGTCCTCAATTTTTATCGAATTATTACAGGACGCGATGTCCTTAAGCTTATCAATCCAGAAATTCAAAAAAAAATCTAATTCATAGTAAAGAAATAAAAATCAATAGAAACACACAAAATCATAACTTACTGTAAATTTATGTTGATTTTTGGACGAGAAAGTTGAATACTATGGTTTGAAATCGGAGGGAGAAGTTTCTGCAAGTTCGCAATCACAGTCAGGTAAGTTGAATACTATTGCTGCTGCTGAAGTTAATTGTGCTGATCGTTAATAAAAGCTTAGGTATAAGTTATAGCAGAAGGGTATTTTTGTCCAATCAGGTAAAAGTTCATTAAATTAGTGGCTAAAGAATAAATACATTTAAAACATTGGCTTTAAAATAAAGACAACTTCTATTAGTGGCTATTTGTACACATCCCTCAAAATTTTCCTGCCTTAAGCGTTCTGGCCCAACAAGTAGGTTCTTCTTTTCTTTTTTCTTTTTTCTTTTTTTCTTCTTATGGAACCACCTAGGTTCAGAGTCTCTATACCTTTATTTGTGAGGGATTTTAAAGGCAAATTTAGAATTTAATTTTTTAAAATACACCTTGATTTGGATTTCCCAAGTAACTATTATAAGAGATATACCAAAACTCTTATATAATTAAAAGAATTTAAGAAAAATATGGATACCTTATTTTATTATGAGATTTTTACACCTTGTAATCACTGAGAAATATTTATTTTAATTTGGTCTAGTTTTTCATTATTTACCTTCTTTAGCTAATTTATAAAAATATTTACATCTTATGCCAAGAATCTTTTCCCCTCCCAAAGCTACATTTCCCCCCCTTATCAACCCAATTATTTCCACACGTCATGTCTCACTTTATTTCTTTATTTTATTTGCTAAATCTTTTTTATTCTTTTCAACACATGTTCTTCATTTTTCTTCACACTCACACGTTATTTTTTTCTATCCAACAACACCTCGTCTTATTTCTTCCTTTACCACCAGTCCTCAACCTGAAAAATTCATAAGATAAGTAATCTCTGCCATCATACTTGGGTTGATCCCTTCATCATTTTTCTTACATATTTTCTTTGTCGCCGACACTAACAGACCATTGATCTCCCCCTCCCCCAACAAAGCAAATTGTTGTCCTCAGAACAAGCGGCAGAGAATCATCATGCCTTCATTGACTCCTTCATTATCCCCATCAATAAGTAAAAATCTTAAAAAATGAGGGAGTCCAAAAAAAATTATGGAGAAATAATGGACAAGAAAGATTGTCGTGAATAATTTTTTTGGACTTAGTTTTTTCACGATAGGTGATTATCACTGATCTGACTCGGTGATCTAATTAGGCATTTATGGGGTAGTAAAAGATGAATAAGAGTGGAAAATGAACAGTCGGTGATTTGAGAGACGAAAGATTCAGTCTTGATGTAGTATATATATGTATATAGTGTATACATAACTGTATACGAACAAATATTATCATGCATATCGTATATAAATTATAACACCTATACAATGTGTATATACATTATGTACACCTTATACACTATTTTTAGTTATTGGAGGTTAAAGGTGGTGGTTTTTAGGCATTTTTTAGGTAGTAAATAATAAAGGAGAGCGTATGAACAATATCGTCGGACAAGTTTTTGCATAGTCAATGTTTTTTTGTAACGACCCGGACGGTCATTTTGTGAGATTAGCCCTGTTTCCTCTGTTTCAGCTTTGTCATATGCTGCTTAACCTAATTATGATGTCTTGGGTCGGTTAGTTCGGGTTTAGAGTGGTCGTGGTGAGGATTGAGACACTTAGTCTCTTAAATGAGCTTAATAGTTGGAAAGGTCAGCCTAGAGTTGACTAATAGGTAAACGACCTCGGAATGTGGATTTCATAGCTTGGATAGCTTCGTTAGGTGAATTGGGACTTAGCAGTGTGATCGGAATATGGTTTTGAGGTCCGGAGTAGAATTAGGCTTGAATTGGCGAAATTGAGTTTTGGCGATTTTCGGTCGGCAGTGGAATATTAGCTATCGTGGTCGAAATGGAATTCTGGAAGTTGGAACAGGTTCGTAGGGTTATTTTGGATGAGTGTGCAAATTTTCAAGTTAATTGGACGTGTTTTGGATGGTTTCGACATCTTTAGCGAAATTTGGAATTTTCTAAGTTCATAGCCTTGAATCCGAGGTGAATTTAGTGTTTTGATGTTATTTTAGGTGTTCCAAGGGCGCGACTAAGTTCGGGCGATTATTTATGACTTGTTGGTATATTTGTGTTGGGGTTTCGAGGGGCTCAGGATTATTTTGGACAACCATTGGGGGTTTTAAAATTGGATAATGCAGCAGAAAAAGTTGCTGGTGCAATGTTTCTGGTGTGGCCGCACCTATGGAAGTGTAGCCGCAGGTGCGAAGTTTGGTCAGGCTGAAGGAAGTCGCAGGTGCGAGACTTGGGCCGCACCTGCGGAGTCGCAGGTGCGGAGGATTTGTCGCATGTGGGGAGAATGGCCTTTTAAGTGAAATGTGCAAGTGTGCACCTGGGACCGCATGTGCGAGAAAATGACCGCAGGTGCGGTCATCGCTAGGCAGAACATATAAATAGGACCCTTAGCGATTTTTGGGTCATTCTTCCACCATTTCTACACGGGTTTGAAGATTTTGAAGGGTTTTGAAGAGGGATTTCAAGAGTTCTTCGTAGAGGTAAGACTTTTGTACTTAAAACTCGTTTATATGTGATTAACGGACTGATTAGTGGTGAAATTTGTGGGAAATTAGTACAAAAAAATTGGTTAATTAGGGCTTGTAATTAGAGACTTTAAAATGGGGATTTGAGGGGTCATTTTAGGTTCAATTTTGATGTTCTTGTTATGTATAAACTCGTGGGAGGATGAAAATTCTTGTGAAGTAAATTTTATCGGATTCCGAGACGTGGTCCCGGGGGTCAAGTTTGACCAATTTCGGGATTTTTGGGTAATTTTGATAAATTTCGAATGGGCTTCGTTCCTTGGCATATAATAATGATATTAATTAGATTTTTGGTAGATTCGGAGTATTCAGAGGCCGATTCTAGAGGCAAGGGCACTGTGGGCTAGGATTTTAGCCGGTTTTGAGGTAAGTAATGTTTCCAAACTTGGTTCTAAGGGTTCGAAACCCCAAACTATATGATATATGACTATAATTAAGGTGACACACATGCCAAGTGACGGGCGTGCGGGTGTGCACTGAGTATTTGTGGCCTGGCTCATCCCATGGCACCGTGTAGTAGTTATTACGGATTGATATCCGCATGTCTATTAATGTGGTAAATGTGAACATGTTAGGAATCATGTTAAGTATAAATGCTAAGGCTTCACGCTGAAAATGCTGAGACCCGAGTGGTCGTATATTACTGTCTCATTTTGTGATTATTTGATTTCATATACTCAGTCTTATTATAGTATATCGTTTCATGCCTCAGTCTCAGTAATTGTTAATTATATGCATATTTATCATTGGTTTAGGTTGATTTATACATTTGTGAGCCATATGAGTGAGACTGGAGAGTAATGACTGAGTGAGGCCGAGAGCCTGTTGTTGAGACAGTTATGAGATCGGACTACACAACGCAGCGATACTTTAATCATGCCTTCGTTGCCTTGATATAGCGCTTGGGCCAATAGGGCCACTCCGGAGTCTTTACACCCTTAGTGAGCGCATTGATATTGAGGGATGGATCTTCCCTGAACATGGAATTGCCCGAAGTTGATGATATGTGAGGGATGGATCGTCCCTGGACATGGATCTTGTCCGCGTGGTGTGTTCCGGAGATGGATTCTCTGTGGGGCTGTATTAGCCTATTTCCTCAGTACCAAGTGACTATAGTCACCGATGATTATGTACATTCTGGGATGGACCTTCCCTAGGCCTGAGAGCCATATACGGTACTGAGTGGATTGTCGTGTGAGGGTTGTGAGCACTATGTGCATTTACACACTGGTTTCATATATTTATATGATGGCATGTAGAGTATTCCGATTCTTGTGGTCCGTGACTTTCCGTACGTGTTTCCTGCAGACCTGCCAGACATGCCACCTGACAGGGACATTGATTTTGGTATTGACCTGGTGCCTGGAACTCAGCCTATTTCTATTCCACCTTATCGTATGGCACCAACAGAGCTTAAGGAATTAAAGGAGCAGCTTCAGGAACTCCTAGATAAGGGTTTCATTCGGCCTAGTGTGTCACCTTGGGGTGCTCTAGTGTTGTTTTTGTAGAAGAAGAATGGTTCTATGCGTATATGTATTGATTATTGGCAGCTGAACAAGGTTACGGTGAAGAACCGATATCCCTTGCCTCGTATAGATGACTTGTTTGATCAGTTGTAGGGTGCCCGGGTATTTACCAAGATTGACTTGCGTTCTGGCTATCATCAGTTGAAGATTCGGGGGCCATACATCCCGAAGACTTCCTTTAGGACTATATATGGTCATTATGAGTTTCTGGTTATGTTATTCGGGCTGACCAATGCCCTAGAAGCCTTTATACACTTGATGCACATTGTGTTCCGGCCTTATCTTGACTCCTTCGTCATCGTTTTTATTGACGATATCTTGGTGTATTCCCGATTTCGGGAGGATCATGAGCAGCATTGAGAGTTGTGCTTCAGACCTTGACGGAGAAGAAGTTGTATGTAAAATTTTTGAAGTGTGAGTTCTGCATTGATTCAGTAGCGTTCTTGGGGCACGTGGTGTCCAGTGAGGGTATTCAGGTTGATCCGAAGAAGATAGAGGCAGTGCAGAGCTGGCCTAGACCGTCATCAGCTACTGAGATTCGCAGTTTCCTTGGTTTGGCAGGGTATTGTCGTCGTTTTGTAGAGGGATTTTCATCTATTGCAGCACATATGACCAGACTGACCCAGAAGGGTGCTCAGTTCAGGTGGACCGAGGAGTGTGAGGAGAGCTTTCAGAAGCTCAAGTCAGCTTTGACCACATCTCCGGTGTTGGTTTTGCCTACGGGTTCAGGTTATTATACAATTTACTGTGATGCCTCGAGAGTTGGCCTTGGAGAGGTTTTGATGCAGGACGGTAGGGTGATTGCCTACGCGTCCAGACATTTGAAGGTCCACGAGAAGAATTATCCAGTGCACGATCTTGAGCTAGCAGCTATTGTCCACGCCTTGAAGATTTGGCGTCATTATTTGTATGGAGTGCATTGTGAGATTTTCACTGATTCACCGCAGTTTGCAGCATCTACTTAAGCAGAAGGATCTGAATTTGCATCAGAGGAGATGGTTAGAGATTCTCAAGGATTATGACCTCACCATTCTATATCATCCGGGGAAGGCCAATGTAGTGGCTGATGCCCTGAGTCGCAGAGCAGAGATTTTAGGGAGTCTAGCCTACCTTTCAGTAGTAGAGCGACCATTAGCACTTGATGTTCAGGCTTTAGTGCGTCAGTTCCCCCGCAGGTATTGGCTTGTGTAGCCTCCAGATCTTCTCTTTATGATCAGATTAGAGCACGCCAGTATGATGATCCACACTTTCTCGTTCTTCAGGACAAGGTCCATCGCGGCGATGCCAAGGATGTGGTTATTGGTGATAATGGGGTCATAAGGATGCAGGGCTGGATTTGCGTGCCCAACGTGGACGGAATTTGAGATTTGATTATAGTTGAGGCCCATAGTTCGTGGTATTCCATCCATCCGGGTGTCGAAAAGATGTACCAAGATCTGAGACAACATTATTGATGGAGGCAGATGAAGAGGGATATTGTTGAGTTCGTGGCTCGGTGTCTCAACTGTCAGGAGTTCAAGTATGAGCACCAAAGATCGGGTGGATTGCTTCAGAGATTAGATATTCCGAGAAGTGGGAGCGGATCACCATGGACTTCGTAGTTGGGCTTCCACAGACTTCGAGGAGGTTTGATGCTATATGGGTTATTGTGGATCGGTTGACCAAGTCCGCTCACTTCATTCCCGTTGGTACTACTTATTCTTCGGAGTGGTTAGCTAAGGTTTATACAAGGAGATTGTCCGATTGCATGGGGTTCCAGTTTCTATCATTTCCGACAGAGGTACTCAGTTCACATCTCAATTTTGGAGGGCCGTGCAGAGGGAGTTAAGTACTCAGGTTGAGTTAAGCACAACATTTCATCCTCAGACCGACGGGCAGTCGGAGCGTACTATTCAGATTCTAGAGGACATGTTGCGTGCGTGTGTCATTGATTTTGGGGGTTCATGGGACCAGTTTCTGCCACTCGTGGAGTTTGCATATAATAATAGTTATCAGTCGAGTATCCAAATGGCTCCGTATGAGGCTTTATATAGTAGGAGGTGTAGATCTCCGGTTGGTTGGTTTGAGTCGGGCGAGGCTAGGCTATTGGGCACATACTTGGTTCAAGATGTGTTGGGTAAGGTGAAGTTGATTCAGGAGCAGCTTCGCACGGCGCAGTCTAGGCAGAAGAGTTATGCGGACCGGAAGGTCCGAGATGTGTCTTTCATAGTTGGAGAGAAGGTGCTGCTGAAGGCGTCACCCATGAAGGGTGTTATGATGTTCGGGAAGAGGGGAAAGCTGAGTCCCCGATTCATTGGGCCATTTGAGGTGCTTCAGAGGATTGGGGAGGTGGCTTATAGACTTGCCTTGCCTCCCAGCTTATCGAGTATTCATCCGGTGTTCCATGTTTCGATGCTCCGGAAGTATGTTGGTGACCCGTCTCATGTTTTGGACTTCAACATGGTTCAACTCGAGGGTGATATGACATATGAGGTAGAGCCAATGGCTATTTTGGGTCGTCAGGTCAGCAAGCTGAACCCTAAGGATATAACTTCAGTGAAGGTCCAGTGGAGAGGACAGCCGGTGGAGGATGCCACCTGGGAGACCGAGCGGGAGATGCGGAGCAGATATCCTCACTTATTTGAGACTCCATGTATGTTTCTAGACCCGTTCGAGGACGAACGTTTGTTTAAGATGGGGAGGATGTAATGACCCGGCCGGTCATTCCGAGAATTTTAGACCTGTTTTCCCTATTTATGCTTTATCATATGTTGCTTACCCTATTTATGTTGTGTTGGGTCGGTTGGTTCGGGTTCAGAGTGGTCGTGGTGAGAATTGAGACACTTAGTCCCTTAAATTGACTTAATAGTTGAAAAAGTCAACTAGGAGTTGACTTATTGGTAAACGATCTCGGAAGGTAGATTTTATGGTTCGGATAGCTTCGTTAGGTGATTCAGGACTTGGGAGTGTGTTCGGAATGTGGTTGTGATGTCCGGTGTAGAATTAGGCTTGAATTGGCGAAAGTCAATTTTTGGCGATTTCCGGTCGGCAGTAGAAAATAGGCTATCGGGGTCATAATGGAATTCTTGAAGTTGGAACAGGTTCGTAGTATTGTTTTGGATGCGTGTGTGCAAAATTTCAGGTCAATCGGACGTGTTTTGGATGGTTTCGTCATCTTTGGCAAAATTTAGAAATTTCAAAGTTCATAGACTTGAATTTGATGTGATCTTGGTGTTTTTGCGTTGTTTTTGGTGTTTAAAAGATTCGATTAAGTTTGAATGAGGTTATGAGATATGTTGGCATTTTTGGTTGAGGTCCCGAGGGCCTCGGGTGAGTTTCGGGTGGTTATCGAAGTGTGTTTGTCTTTAAGGAGACTGATGTTGCTGCTGCAATTTCTGTTGCTGGTTTCCTTCTACGCGATCGCAAGGGTGGGGCCGCGATCGCGTAGATCTGTTGAGGGCAACTGGGAAATTTGTTCTATGCGATATCCATTTTGGGTCTGCGATCGCGAGGGTCTGTCCAGTTGGCTACCGCGATCGCGTGGCTGAGGTCGCGATCGCGAAGAATGATTTGGAGCAGTCATGAGGGGAAGGAATTTCTCTACGCGGTCGCGTAATAAGGGTCGTGATCGCATTGCTTTGGGAGCTTGTTATTCGCGATCGCGTGTGTGTTCCTGTGATCAGATAAGGTAAGTTGGGGGCCAGTCCATTTTTGTGTTTCACGATCGTGAGGCAATTTCCACGATCGCGATGAAGGAAATAGCTGGGCAGAGAGTTTAAGTTTCAAGAACGGGGGTTTTTGGCCATAACTCAAAAGAACACTAGAGAGCTCGGGAGAATGAGGATTTGGAGGAGATTTTAAGTGGAGTTCTTGAGGTAAGTATTCTTCAATCACATTTGGGTTAATTTCATGATTTAGCCTTGATTTTTACCATGTAATTTGAGGAATTAAAGTAGAAATTGGGGGGAAATGGGAGTAAGAATTGGGAATTTCTTTTGATGATTTGAGTGGGTAATTGAGGTCAGATTTTGGTAAACTTGGTATGGGTAGACTCGTGAGGATTCTAGTTTTGTGATTTTTATCGAATTCTGAGATGTGGGCCCGGGGCTCGGGTTTGGCCAATTTCGGGAATTGTGCCTAAAATTGATAGTATTCGATTGGGCCTTGTTCCTTTAGCGTATATTGATGATGTTAATCTGGTTTTGGTTAGATTCGGAGCAATTGAGAGCCCATTCGAGAGACAAGAGCATCGCATATTAGTATTTGGGCCGAGCTGAGGTAAGTAATGACTATAAATCTTGTCCTGGGGGTATGAAACCCCGGACTTTGTATTTTCTCACTAGTTTTGGAGTGGCACACATGCTGGATGACGAATGTGTAGCGTGCACTGATTTGGATTTGGACTTGGTCCTTTCTGCGGCAACTATTGAGTTGCGTATTTTACTCTAAATCATATGTTAAAAATCGTGTTCTAAAACTATTGCTATATTTGGTCTTGTAAGCCATGTTTGGGGCCTTGCGCCAACTTGTTTAGACCCTTTGGGGGTTGTTTACTGCTATTTCCTTACTGTGTTGACTTATGATTTACCCTCAGTCATATTATGCTTAACTGTTTTCGAAACTCAGCCTTATTTATACTATTTGAGTTATAAAATGATGTTTTGGGTCGAGTACCCCATTTTACTGATAGCCCGAGGGGCTTATTGAGAGTTTCTGACTGAGTGAGGCCGAGGGCCTGATTGTGAGGATATGAGATTCCACGAGGTGGCTTGATTTTTAGCGCTTGGGCTGAAGGAGCCCCTCCGGAGTCTATACACATCCCTAGTGAGCGCAGGTACCTACTGAGTGCGAGTGTCGAGTGCCGAGTGACGAGTGACGAGTGATTGAGAAGCATGAGTGAAAGTGAGGTTGCCTGAGGGGCTGATACTGAGTGATTGTGAGGTATGCTGAGTGATGTTTTGCCCGAGGGGCGATTTATGATTCATGTTTTGGCCCGAGGGGCTATTTATGATTTATTTCATTTTACACTAAACTCTTCGGGTATTTTATTTCTGAAATTGTTGGAAAACACATTTTTTAAAGGATTTTACTGAAGTTTGCTTTTAAAGCATGTTGATTTCACACACACACACACACACACACACATATATATATATATACTATTTGAAAGAAAGGATGTGCTTATTGTGAACTGATGATTTGATCTTTATGTGTTTCTTACTGCTTAGACTTGATTTATTTTCATTACTACTGAGTTGGCGTACTCACATTACTCCCTGCATCCCTATGTGCAGATACAGGTGTTGGTACCGAGCGTTAGTCATCTATTTTTGTGCGGAGCCGGAGTCGGGACATAGAGGTAGTTGTTCAACGTCCACATCATCTCTGTTTCCCTTTCTTATTTTGTACTTAGTTCTTCGTTCCGAGATTTTGTATTATGACAGTAGAAATTTTGTTATTATCCTTAGATGCTCATGACATGTTGGGTCCGGATCTTGGGGATGGTTGTAGACTGTTTAACTGTTTTGTTTTGCTTAAAAGATTCAGAAATTTATATACGTTTATGAAATGTTTAAAATGAGTTGGAAATTTTGAAAAGAAACTGATAAATATGTGATTGTTGGCAAGCCTATTCCACGATAGGCGCCATCATGTCCGATTTAGGATTTGGGGTCGTGACACAGATCTAGGTACATTGGGACCCGGTAGTGGATACTGAGCAGCTGTTAGAGTTTCTTCGGAGTCATCGAGGTAGCAGTTGGCGATCGCGACCTCGTCTTCTCCTCCTTTATCTTCCTGTCGCACTTTTATTATTACATACTATGTTGTCATTTCCTCTATTTTTACACTTGTATGTTGTAGTAGCTCGTGACTTGGTGACACAAGATCCGTGGTTGGATTTTGAAATGTGCTTTAAATGTTGTTAAAATTTCAAATGGGTTATTATCAATATTCTGCTTCTAAATTTATAAATTTTCAAAAAACTTGGATTCAACGAAATGTGTGGCTTGCCCGATTCTACGACATGCGCCATCACGACTAAGGATTTGAGGTCGTGACAAGTTGGTATCAGAGCTCTAGGTTAGATAGGTCTCACCAGTCATGAACATGTTTAGTAAAGTCTTGCAGATCGGTACGGAGACGTCTGTACTTATCTTCGAGAGGCTACAGAACCCTTAGAAAAATCTCACATTCTTGAATTCTGTCGCGCGAATCTGTTGATTTCTGGAACTAAACTTCTGTTGTTTCATTCTCTCACAGATGGTGAGGACTCGAACTACCGATTGGGCTGATCAGACACCAGCTGGACCAGCGAGGGGTCGAGGTCGTGGCAGAGGGAGGGGTGCAGCCCGCGCAGGAGTCGGGACAGTACCTGTGGACCCTCCTACTATTCAGGACCAGGTTCCCGCCGTTGAGTTTCCAGCGGGACAGGCTCAGGCACTGGCAGTGCCTATTGTGATTCCGGGTTTTTCGGAGACCCTTGCTCAAATTCTGACTGTTTGCACCAATCTTGCACAGGAAGTCGGCGATGTCTACTACTGTCGCTACTTCTCAAGCCGGGAGAGGAACTCAGACTCCAACTACCCGGACACCTGAGCAAGTTACCCAGGGGCTTCAGGCACCAGGGGCAGCTCCAGCCCAGCCGGTTGCCCCAGCCCAGGATTTGGTGGTCCCAGCTTTGGCAGATGATGAGCAGCGCAGGTTGGAGAGATTTAGTAGACTTCAGCCTCCGATTTTCAGTGGTACTGAGGGCGAGGATACCCTGGACTTCTTAGACAAGTGTTAGAGAATTCTTTGCACAACAGGATATTGGAGGCCAGTGGGGTTCCATTTACTACCTTCCAGTTCTCATGAGCTGCACTTGGTTGGTGGGAGGCCTATGAGAGGCGTAGACCTGTTGACGCAACACCCCTTACTTGGCATCAATTCTCCATTCTCTTCTTAGAGAAGTATGTACCGCAGTCCCATAGGGAGGAGCTGCGCAGGGAGTTAGAGCAGTTGCGTCAAGCGGACATGACCCTGACGCAGTATGAGATGAGGTTTCCGAGTTAGCCCGTCATGCTATTTGGCTAGTTCCCACAGATAGGGAGAGGATCAGAAGGTTTGTTGATGGACTCACTTATCAACTTCGGATTTTTCTGAACAGGGAGAGGGTATCTGGCGCTTCTTTTGAGGAGGTAGTTGACATAGCCAGAGAGATTGAGTCAGTTCGCCGCTAGGAGCGAGTCGAGAGGGAGGCCAAGAGGCCTCGAGGATCTGGTGGTTTTGGTGGTGTTTATTCAAGAGGTCAGTCTCAACACAACATAAGCCGTTTATTTAGGCCTCCTCAGCTAGCCCGCCCAGCCCACAGTGGTGCTTCATCGGGGCATGGTCCCTACAGCTCTCATCTGGGCCGTTCATCATTCAGTGCTTTCCAGCCCAGAGTTCATCTCGGCCGCTATCAGTTCAGGGTTCCTCGGTGCGTGGTTCTTCTGGTAGTTATTCTGGTTTTAGGGGTTCCCTTCAGTCCCCATCATCATTTGCTGAGAGGGGTTGCTTTGAGTGTGGTGATTCGGGTCATATCAAGAGGTATTGTCCCCGTATTTCGGGTGGTTCATTCCAGTAGAGGAGCTAGCCTTCAGCTTCAACACCAGTTACTACACCACTCGCCCAGGCAGCTAGAGGTGGGGTCAGCCAGCTAGAGGTCTCCCTAGAGGGGGAGGTCGATCAGGTGGAGGTCAAACTCGTTTCTATGCACCCTCAGCCATACCAGATGTTATGGCCTCAGATGCAGTGATTACAGGTATTGTCTCAGTCTACCACCGAGATGACTTGGTCTTATTTGATCCTGGTTCCACGTATTCTTATGTTTCATCATACTTTGCCCATTTTCTAGATATGCCCCGTTAGTCTTTAGTTACTTATGTTCATGTGTCGACTTCGGTGGGCGATACTATTGTTGTGCACCGTGTGTATCAGTCGTGTGTGATATCTATTGGGGGTCTGGAGACCCGGTGGACCTATTGTTTCTTAACATGGTTGATTTTGATGTGATATTGGGCATGGATTGGTTATCTCCGTGTCATGCTGTTCTTGATTGCCACGCTAAGACCGTGACCTTAGCGATGCCAGGATTTTCGAGAGTTGAGTGGAGAGGTTCTATTGAGTATGTGCCTAGTAGGGTGATTTCTTACCTGAAGGCCCGTCGTATGGTAGAAAAGGGGTGTTTGTCGTATTTGGCTTTTGTGAGGGATGTCAGTGTTGAGACTCCCACTATTGATTCTGATCCTGTGGTCCGTGATTTCCCGGACATGTTTCCTGTTGGCCTGCCAGGCATGCCACCTGATAGGGATATTGATTTGGCGCCGGGCACTCATCCTATCTCTATTCCACCGTATCGTATGGCAC
This sequence comes from Nicotiana knightiana, assembly GCA_005239525.1. NCBI lineage: Eukaryota > Viridiplantae > Streptophyta > Magnoliopsida > Solanales > Solanaceae > Nicotiana > Nicotiana knightiana. Next base: position 6,959 of record ML380587.1, on the reverse strand, counting down.
CGATGGAGTTAAAGGAATTGAAGGAGTAGCTTCAGGAACTCCTAGATAAGGGATTCACTCGGCCTAGTGTGTCACCTTGGGGTGCACCAGTGTTGTTTGTAAAGAAGAAGGATGGTTCCATGAGGATGTGTATTGATTACAGGCAGTTGAACAAGGTTACAGTCAAGAATAAGTATCATTTGCCTCGCATTGATGATTTGTTTGACCAGCTTCAGGGAGCTAGGGTGTTCTCTAAGATTGATTTGGGATCCGGGTATCATCAGCTGAAGATTCGGGATTTTGATATTCCCAAGACAACTTTCAGGACTCGTTATGGTCATTATGAGTTTATGGTGATTTCTTTTGGGCTGAACAATGCCCTAGCAGCGTTCATGCATTTGATGAACAGCGTGTTTCAGCCGTACTTGGATTCTTTTGTCATAGTGTTCATTGATGACATCATGGTATATTCTCGTAGCCAGAAGGAGCATGCTCAGCATTTGAGAGTTGTTTTACAGAGATTGAGGGAGGAGAAGCTTTATGCAAATTTCTCCAAGTGTGAGTTTTGGCTTGGCTCAGTAGCTTTCTTGTGACATATGGTGTCCAATGAGGGTATTCAGGTTGATCCGAAGAAGATAGAGGCGGTGCAGAGTTGGCCCAGACCGTCCTCAGCTACAGAGATTAGGAGCTTCCTTGGTTTGGCAGGATATTACCATCGCATTGTGGAAGGGTTTTCTTCTATCACTTCGCCCTTGACCAAATTAACCCAGAAGGGTGCTCCATTCAGGTGGTCGGAGGAGTGTGAGGAGAGCTTTCAGAAGCTCAAGACTGCATTGACCTCAGCTCCACTATTAGTGTTGCCATCAACTTTAGGTTCTTATACTGTATATTGTGATGCCTCGAAGATAGGCATCGGGTGCGTGTTGATGCAGGAGGGTAGGGTGATTTCCTACGCCTCACGCCAGTTGAAGACTCGTGAGAAGAATTATCCCGTACATGATCTCGAGCTAGCAACCATTGTTCACGCCTTGAAGATTTGGCGTCATTATTTGTACGGTGTGCATTGTGAGGTTTTTACTGATCACCGTAGTTTGTAGCATCTGTTTAAGCAGAAGGATTTGAATTTGCATCAGAGGATATGGTTGGAGCTTCTCAAGGATTATGACCTCACTATTCTATATCACCCGGGGAAGGCCAATGTAGTGGCCGATGACTTGAGTCGCAGAGCAGAGAGTTTGGGGAGTCTAACATATCTCCCAGCAGTAGAGAGACCACTAGCCCTTGATGTTCAGGCTTTAGCAGGTCAGTTTGTGAGATTGGACTTATCGGAGCCTCACCGGGTGTTGGCTAGTGTAGATTCCAGTTCTTCTCTTTATGACCGGATCAGAGAGCGCCAGTATGATGACCCGCACTTGCTCGTACTTCAGGACAGGGTCTGGCGAGGCGATGCCAGGAATGTAGTGATTGATGATGATGGGGTTATGAGGATGCAAGGTCAGATTTGTGTGCCCGATGTGGACGGGCTTCGAGAGTTGATTCTAGCAGAGGCCCATAGCTCGCAGTATTCCATCCATCCGGGTGTCGCACAGATGTATCAGGATCTGAGACAACATATTGGTGGAGGCGGATGAATAAGGATATTGTTGAGTTTGTAGCTCGGTGTCTCAATTGTTAGCAGGTCAAGTATGAACACTAGATACCAGGTGGATTGCACCAGAGGTTAGATATTTCGGAGTGGAAGTGGGAGCAGATCACCATGGACTTTGTAGTTGGACTCCCACGGACTTCGAGGAGGTTCGATGCTATATGGGTTATTGTGGATCGGTTGACCAAGTCCGTGCACTTCATTCCTGTTAGTACTACTTATTCTTCGGAGCGGTTGGCTGAGATTTATATCAGAGAGATTGTCCGGTTGCATGGTTTTCCAGTTTCTATCATTTCTGACAGAGGTACTCAGTTCACATCTCAGTTTTGGAGGGCCGTGCAGAGAGAGTTGGGTACTCAGGTGGAGTTGAGCACAACGTTTCATCCTGAGACCGACGGGCAATCAGAGCGTACTATTCAGATTCTGGAAGACATGTTGCATGCCTGTGTCATTGATTTTGGGGGTTCATGGGACCAGTTTTTGCCGCGGAGTTTGCTTATAATAATAGTTCTCAGTCGAGTATCCAGATGGCTCCGTATGAGGCTTTATATGGGAGGAGGTGTAGATCTCCGGTTGGTTAGTTCGAGCCGGGTGAGGCCAGGCTATTAGGCACAGATTTGGTTAAGGATGCGTTGGATAAGGTGAAGTTTATTCAGGAGCGGCTTCGCATGGCACAGTCTAGGAAGAATACTTATACGGACCAGAAGGTCCGGGATGTGTCTTTTATGGTTGGGAGAAGGTACTGCTGAAGGTGTCACCCATGAAGGGTGTTATGCAGTTCGGGAAGAGGGGAAAGTTGAGTCCCCGGTTCATTGGACCTTTTGAGGTGCTTCAGAGAGTTGGAGAGGTGGCTTATAGACTTGCCTTGCCACCCAGCTTATCGAGTATTCATCCGGTATATCATGTTTCGATGCTCCGGAAGTATGTTGGTGACCCGTCTCATGTTTTAGACTTCAGCATGGTTTAGCTTGAGGGTGATATGTCATATAAGATGGAGCCAGTGGTTATTTTGGATCGACATGTCAGAAGTTTGAGGTCTAAGGATATAGCTTCAGTAAAGGTACAATGGAGAGGGCAGCCTGTGGAGGAGGCCACCTGGGAGACCGAGCGAGAGATGCGGAGCAGACATCCTCACTTGTTTGAGACTCCAGGTATGTTTCTAGACCCGTTCGAGGACGAACATTTGTTTAAATGGGGGAGAATGTAATGACCCGACCGATCATTTTGTGAGATTAGCCACGTTTCCTCTGTTTCAGCTTTTTCATATGCTATTTAACCTAATTATGATGTGTTGGGTTGGTTAGTTCGGGTTCGGAGTGGTCGTGGTAAGGATTGAGGCACTTAGTCTCTTAAATGAGCTTAATAGTTGGAAAGGTCAACCACGAGTTGACCTATAGGTAAACGACCTCGGAATGTGGATTTCATAGCTCGAATAGCTTCATTAGGTGAGTTGGGACTTAGGAGTGTGATCGGAATGTGGTTTTAAGGTCCGGAGTAGAATTAGGCTTGAATTGGCGAAATTGAGTTTTGGCGATTTTCGGTCGGCATTGGAATATTAGCTATCGGGGTCGGAATGGAATTCTAGAAGTTGGAACAAGTTCGTAGGGCCATTTTGGATGTGTGTGCAAATTTTCAGGTTAATCGGACGTGTTTTGAATGGTTTCAGCATCTTTGGCGAAATTTGGAAATTTCCAAGTTCATAGCCTTGAATCCGAGGTGAATTCAGTGTTTTGATGTTATTTTAGGTGTTCCGAGGGTGCGACTAAGTCTGGGTGATCATTTATGACTACTTGGTATTTTTGGTTGGGGTCCCGAGGGGCTCGAGATGATTTCAGACATCCATTGGGGAATTTAAAATTGGATAATGCAGCAGAAAAAGCTGCTGGTGCAATGTTTCTGGTGTGGCCGCACCTGCAGAAGTGTAGCCGCAGGTGCAGAGAGGCATGTGCAGGTGCGGAGTTTGGTCAGGCTGAAGGAAGTCGCAGGTGCGAGACTTGGACCGCACCTACAGAGTCGCATGTGCGAAAAAATGGCCTTTTAAGTGAAACGTGCAGGTGCACACCTGGGACCGCAGGTGCGGGTCTGCAGGTGCAAGAAAAGGATCGCAGGTGCGGTCATCGCTGGGCAGAACATATAAATAGGACCTTTAGCGATTTTTGGGGCATTCTTCCACCATTTCTACACGAGTTTGAAGCTTTTGAAAGATTTTGAAGAGGGATTTCGAGAGTTCTTCGTAGAGGTAAGACTTTTGGACTTAAAACTCGTTTATATGTGATTAACAGACTGATTAGTGGTGAGATTTGTGGGAAATTAGTACCCAAAAAATTGGGTAATTAGGGCTTGTAATTAGAGACTTTAAAATGGGGATTTGAGGGGTCATTTGGGGTCCGATTTTGATGTTCTTGGTATGTATAGACTCGTGGGAGGATGAAGATTCTTGTGATGTAAATTTTATTGGATTCCGAGACGTGGGACCGGGGGTCAAGTTTGGCCAATTTTGGGATTTTTGGGTAATTTTGATAAATTTCGAATGAGCTTCGTTCCTTAGCATATAATAATGATATGAATCTGATTTTTGGTAGATTGAGAGCATTCGGTGGCCGAGTCTAGAGGCAAAGGCACTGTGGGCTAGGATTTTAGCCGGTTTTGAGGTAAGTAACATTTTCAAACTTGATTCTGAGGGTTCAAAACCCCGAACTATATGATATATGACTACAATTGAGGTGATGCACATGCCAAGTGACGGGCGTGCGGGCGTGCACTGAGTATTTACGGCCTGGATCATCCCATGGCATTGTGTCGTAGTTATTACATATTGATATCCGCATGTCTATTAATGTGGTAAATGTGAACATGTTAGGAATCATGTTAAGTATAAATGCTAAGGCTTCACGCCGAAACTGCTGAGACCCGAGTGGTCGTATATTACTGTCTCATTTGTGATTATTTGATTTTATATACTCAGTACTATTATAGTATATCATTTCATGCCTCAGTATCAATATATGCATATTTATCATTGTTTTGGGTTGATTTATACATTTGTGAGCCATATGAGTGAGACTGGAGAGTAATGACTGCGTGAGGCCGAGAGCCTGTTGTTGAGACAGTTATAAGATCGGACTGCACACCGCAACAATACTTTAATCATGCCTTCGTTGGCTTGATATAGCGCTTGGGCCAATAGGGCCCCTCCGGAGTCTTTACACCCCTAGTGAGCGCATTGATATTGAGGGATGGATCTTCCCTGGACATGGACCTTGTCCGAAGTTGATGATACGTGAGGAATGGATCGTCTCTGGACATGGATCTTGTCCGCGTGTTGTGTTCCGGAGATGGATCTTCTCTGTGGGGCTGGATTGGCCTTTTTCCTCAGTACCAAGTGACTACAATCACCAATGATTATGTACATTCCGGGATGGACCTTCCCTGGGCCTGAGAGCCATATATGGTACTGAGTGGACTGTCGTGTGAGGGTTGTGAGCACTATGTGCATTTCCACACTGGTTTCATATATTTATATGATGGCATGTAGGGTATTCCGACATACTTGGCATATTTTGTATATTTTCTGATAAACTGTTAGCATGTCTAATTTTTGTACACTGTTTATTGTAAATCCCGAGGTTTAGTCCGTCACTACCTCTCAACCCATAGGTTGGGTTCGTTACTTTTGAGTTGGTGTACTCACGTTACCTCTTGCACCTTGTGTGCAGATCCAGGTACATTGGGACCCGGTAGTGGATACTAAGCAGTTGTCAGAGTTTCTTCGGAGTCATCGAGGTAGCAGCTGGCGATCGCGACCTCGTCCTCGTCTTATCTTCCTGTCGCACTTTTATTATTACAGACTATGTTGTCATTTCCTGTATTTTTACATTTGTACGTTGTAGTAGCTCGTGACTTGGTGACACTAGATCCGGGGTTGGATTTTGAAATGTGCTTTAAATGTTGTTAAACTTTTAAATGGGTTATTATCAATATTCTGCTTCTAAATTTATAAATTTTCAAAAAAAAATGAACTTGGATTCAACGAAATGTTGGCTTGCCTGATTCCACGACATGCACCATCACGACTAAGGATTTGGGGTCGTGACATTTTTCGATGATGGCTTCGATTTTCCGATATTCTCTTTCAAGTCCTCTATTTTAAACATGTGGCCTTCTTTTTTTCTTATGTATGCGAATGTGACATTAATAGTAAAGTTTTTGGTAATGTTTTACAAATTTATACGTTATAGGAGAAGGAGAAAATATAAGTTCTTTCGTAGAGAGGTTAAAGATTTCTCATCAAAAATGAAAATTTATTGAAGGTGGAGAGAGAGTTTAGCGTATTCTTCAATAAAATGAAAAGAAGAAGAAGAGAGAGATGGAAGGGATAAGAGCGAGACATGGGAAAGGACGTGAGAAAGAGTAGAAGCCTTTGGAAGGAATATTGTATTTTCAAGAAAAATGCCTCATTTTTATTTTTACTATCGAAAATAGGGTACATCTATCTTCCGTTTCAGTTTTTTTTAGTATAACGATTGGTACAGTTATAGTATTGGATCATATTCACCTTCTACCGATTAAATAACTTGGTATCACGGCCAAAATCCTATCGGAATCAATGATGGCGTCTAACCCAACCTGCAGGCAAGCCAACCAACATAAAATATTATTCTAAAGATCATCAAACACTTTGATCAATTAGCCGAGATTTTGACCGACCACTTCAATACAAAATTTAATACAAAGTATCCCAAAAACTGGTGGTACAAGTCTTGAGCAACTAAAAATAGGATACAATGCTTATATACAGAAGAATACATCATCTATTTGAATATACATATAAGCATAAATACAAGATCCTAGGCTACCAAGAATAAATGGAAACTAATAACTGCAACTTTGATGTCTTTAATGCTCGTCCTCGAACTCTCCATCCACTTAGCTCCAAAATTTACATGCAAGATGCAAAAGTGTAATACAAGTACAGACGATCTCATGTACTTAGTAAGTATCAAGACTAGGCTCAACGAAGTATTGACAAGATTTAGTTTCAAGATACTCACTTATATAACCTATGCAACTCATTAGGCATATACAATAACAGAGAAATAGCCAAGAAATAACTAATGAACAACAGATTCATTTCAGAATCCGACGTACACCCTGCACCTGATTCTACATCTGATTTGCTTTTAGATGAGCAATCTTCACCAAAATCATGTGCGCAAGTAACTTTATGAATATATGGGACAAAAAGTAAAATAATGGTACATTGAGCTGGTTTAGTCGAAAGAAACCAATGATATATATATATATATATATATATATATATATATATATATATATA